>DWHK01000910.1:0-12304 GCA_018247855.1 Graphium androcles
CATTATACTTTTTGTAAAAATAGAATTTTATAAAAAAAATATTTACACTTGTAAATTATATGCAAAAATATATATTTCTTAAGTTTATAGTACATAAAAAAAATGGTAATAAAGTGCTCCTGATCGAGTTTCGGCCACGGCGGCCAATCTGCTCAGAGATCAGCCAACTGCACAAGTGTACGCGCAGACACAGGTGCACTTTCTGTTCCTTTACTCTCATAACCAGATGGGACAGATATCCAGATATAGATTAGGCGCGAGACCTTTTTACATACCCATCCGACGCATGGATCATCTTTATTTTCAGAAAATCGGGTGATCAGCCTGCATTGCCCTAACCCAATTAAGAAACAACAGCACAAAGTTATTGTCCCCCCGCGGGATTTGAACAATCGCCTCCGGTTTGTAAAGCACGGCCCTATATTACTAGGCCACAGAAGCAAAATTTTATAAATAACCTTGGGCGATGATGGAGAATTAAATGGAAGAGCAAGAATGATATATAAACACCTATATGCGTAGAAATCAAACCCAAAACGCTGTGTTAACAACACAAATTAAGTGCAAACACAATCTGCAAATTAAGACACATATACGACGTTTATGATACCCAGTAATATAGACTATATTACTGTGTTTTATAAACGTCGTTATGATTGCAAAAAATAAAAATAATCGTAAATCTTAAAATAAGAACAATAATAAAATTCGTTAACTATATATCAATCTAGGCGCAGAGGATCTGATATCTGAACACAATAGCTCGTATGCCATAACCGAAAAAACTCACGAGATTCGCAGACCGCGGTAATGAATGTGCCAGTAATAAATTCGGCAAAAATCCGGTTATCCGTTTTTTAACGAGCCGTTATTGATTTATTAGCCAATTTAATAAAACCCAGCACAGGATTTATCCAATCACACTAAACTCTAATTTATGTTCGACTCTCAATAATGATCCCAATGAATCATCGTTTCAATCAAAGCAGGAATAAAAAAAAATATGATGGATAATTTTTTACAAAACTTCATAAGGTTTAAAATTGTAGTAGTGAAATATTATTATACAGCTACTAACTACTTTAATTGGTGTTATGAAAAGCATCAGCTGAAACGACTGGTTGCTTGTCGTCTATAACCTATAAAAATAAATAGATGATTCATATATTCATAAACCATTGAAGGGATTTGTATTGTAAATGTACTCAAAAGATTATTATAAATAGAATTTGTTATTTCATCAATCACAGTTTCTTTCTTCATTCTTTTTTCCATTGTCATTAGCAGAATCCA
Source organism: Graphium androcles (assembly GCA_018247855.1). Lineage (NCBI taxonomy): Eukaryota > Metazoa > Arthropoda > Insecta > Lepidoptera > Papilionidae > Graphium > Graphium androcles. The sequence goes on from DWHK01000910.1 coordinate 1,294, forward strand.
TTTATCTTATTTCAATAAAATCTTTGTCTACTCCATTTGAAACACTAGTGTTCACACGTCGTAAAACGACTTTTTAGTGAAATCCTAACATAAAATGTATCGCAAGAAATATCACTAGAAAAAAGCAGACGGTGGGCAAAAACTCGCAAGAGCAATGAGGTGAGTGCAAAATGAGCGCCATTCATAACAGAATCACCTTTTCTTCGCTCGTCCCAAAACTCGATAATAAATCGTCGTCGGACGTCGTCGGTGCCTTTAAATAATAGCGGAGCAGCCTCATATGAACGGGATGAAAGAAATTTCTCCAGAGATCGCTGGGATCGAGACAAATGGTCGTAAGCGCCACCCCTGAAGCGCCGAGCAAGAAAACGTTTGCTAAATCGGATTCCAGTACCCGACGCGCCGCGATCTGCCGTCCCACTATGACATTTGTTATTCGCTGCCTTAGCAGCTTTATCTATCAACGTCGGCCCCTCGATGTTCCGAGATATTTCTGCGATACAATAATCGACATCTTTAATTTTATCGACAGTCTTTTGAAACGAACAAATGCTACGTTGATTCTTATTTTTAAGACTTCAAATATTAGGTTTTATGGTAGTCTGTATGTATTATACGTACGTCCGTGCTTATTTCTTTATGAACCTATTTAATAAGACCTTTTTTGTCGAAAAAGATATACTTCAAAGCCTCTTGTTATAGAATTGGGTAAAAAGGCGATTATAATCGGTTTATGTACATTCTATTACTAAATAACAGTGGACTTATGTATATACTGATAAGTTTTATTATATTAGACATTTTAGTTGTGCCTAATGTTGTACTTACTTTAAATATTTTTTTATCAGAATATCTTCAGTGTATCCATGATTGTAATCAGGAGGTACAAATTTAGTTACTCGTCTTTTCAAATAAATCTAGTTTACACAGTTCTTGTGGAATACTGTGGTTAATCCCTAAATAAGTCACACAATAGAAGGTTGATATTTAGTTCTACTGCATTTAATTGATTGAAATTGTTATAACTTAACTTTTGTAATGAAAATTGAGCACGTATTTCGTATATACCTGGTATTTTGCTTGTAGTTATTTTAACTTTTACTCAATTGGAAACAGTGTCCAAGCTACAAAATATTTGAAATAACAGTCATCGACAATTTGTGAATTTATGCAAAAGTTATGTGAAAACTCAAGTGTTAAAATAGAGTTTATACTTTATGTATTTGACAACCAAATAAACACTTTGAAGAAATAAAAAACAACATTTTGAGGCGCCTTACCAATGTTCAGATTGAAAGGCAATTACCCGAATTCATTTTCTAATTCGTTACATTAATCCTTGTACATCAAAGAGGAGAGAAAATTGTTCTCGGCGAGTAGAAAAAAGCAATTTATATAGAGGCCGACGCCCGCGGATATAAAGAAACATAAACAGGGTGGTATAAATTAAATAGGGGAGCAGTATCTCTTCGCACAGCTCAATGAGTGGGAACAAAGTGAGGCGCGTGGTCGGAGCGATATGCGTACCCGGCTGGACGCCGTTAATACTGGCTATCCCTTTTATTTCGCGGAGTCCATTAATTATTTTCCCTTTTAGCGCGGCGGACGGTCGCTTTTTCGAAAATTTCTGGGACGCTTTTCATTTATTTCTAAGGTCCCAGCTTCGAACCCGGGTAGGGTACTGGTGCACTTTACTGTGTTCGGATGTTTTACTTTATAATATTTTTGCTTGGCGTATGGTTAGCAGATTGATCTAACCTCTCCTCTCATGGGTAAAAGTCTTGACAAACTTGGCTGGAGTGAAAGCATCTTAAAAGGAGCAGTTAGAATTTTAGGATGATACCACGCTACATGTGATTATTCTTGCTAATATTGTAAATATAGAAGTTTGCTTATTTGTAACTTTCTCACGTCTTAACATCTTAACATCTTAACCGATTTTCATGATCATTCACAGACATGGGGTACAGAAAAGACGTCGTGTACCTTTAATCCAGAAAACGTAATATTTTTAGGGACAGGGAAATACCTTCAAGACAACATACACAGCTAAAGGCTTGAATACATTCGACAATATATAAACCAAAAAGGGCTAGGGAAAAAGGTAAGAAAATGTTATACTGCAAAAAGTCATTGATATAATCTAAAACATTTTAAATTAAAAGAAATTTTCTAATATGTTTTACAGTGCGTTTCTGGCTACTTAAGATTTTAAAATAATCTATAGCCAATTTTTTTTATTTTACACAAAATATTTCATATTATTAACGGTCGTTTTACACTGGAACCACATTTAAGTTAGGCTTACATAAATCCATTGTCTGGAACATCATGGGCGTCCCGTACTAAATTAGAGCCATCATCGCGCCATGACAAATCACTTGGAGCGAAGTAACACGCTTAAGGGAGAACATCTAAATAACATCTGGTGTGAAAACAAACGGAACGTGTCTCAATATTACAAAGGGGCGCTTCGACCAGGACCTTGGTAATGTTTGGCAAACATTTGATCAAGCTCCAATGCACTGCAACCGCAGGGAAGGTTCGGAGGGTCGAAACAGCCTATCTTATAATTATATGCATGCGATAAGCGAGCAATTTATAGATCGGAAGGGACACTATGTGAGCAACAAATTTCCGCAGGATTATTAGGGGAGAAATAATTTTGGCGTATCCAACGCTCGATCTTAGGTATCATATAGTTTCCGGATAATACTGGATAAAATTTGTATATGGGACCCACCCGAGGGACACAGCCCTTAATCAGTCGTAGTCTTTTTATAATAAAAAGTAGGATATGAGTACTAAGTACGCTAACTTTTCCTAAGTAAGTAGAATGAATTTATGTAAAGTACTTTATTTTTAAGGGAAAATATCTATCTATCTAATATAGAAATGTAACGCTTACTTATTGATTGTCAAAATGTATAAGAAGTTCTAATAGTAAAACCGCTGACCTAAAAGGAAGCCAAGTGGGTCTAATATTTATTTTATGGTATATTTTTTAACATTGAAATAGTATAAATATTGTATTATATTTGATTATTCATTAAATTATTTTAAAGACTTTTTTTATTTCTACGAACCTATATAAAATTATCAAATAAGTAATGAAATGTTGGTACTCGTATCAGAAGTTATTTATAATCGTCGATTAATCGATGGCGGTGTATGGTGACTTTTTGATATCGTGTAAAAACCGAGTTTAATATACATTAGATATTAATTTCTCAATGTGTAATAGAAAAAAATCCAATTTGTAAACAAATTGGTTCCTACAAGCATATTTTATGCACTGTTAACGTATTAACTATTACTGAACGCGTTGTCACTAACAAGTCCCCGCAAACGTTCAGTGTAAAGTACGCATTGCATTCCGCGTTCTGCACTTGTCCAGTGTTTACACGGGCGCCATCCCTCGGGAACTCTGTTCGTACAATTCGCAGTTAACAACGGGATTTTAACTGCTATTGCCGCGATAACGCCCGTTATTTGCCAAATTAATCTGTGCAAATATTTATGCGCTTGAAATTCGGAAATAGCTGGTGCTAATTGTAATAGCGAATGTACACCATTGTTGTTTCCTATATTCGTTCTTTGATAAAAAATCCCGGTAAAGTGCGAGTCGGACTCGCGCACGAAGGGTTCCGTACCATTATCTAAAAAAACCGCAAAAAAATAATGTTTGTTGTATGGGAGCCCCTTAAATATTTATTCTGTTCCATTTTTTAGTATTTGTTGTTATATCGGCAACAGAAATACATCACCTGTGAAAATTTCAACTGTCTAACTATCACGGTTCATGAGATACAGCCTGATGACAGACAGACAGACAGACAGACATCGGAGTCTTAGTAATAGAATCCCGTTTTACTCTTTGGGTACGGAACCCTAAAAAGACTAATAAATAATTTGCTTCAAATTCAAATACGATCAACATTAATGATCATATCAACATTATGCTTAGCTGCTGTCCATGGTTTCACCGCCTTGTCATTTGCTGCTCGGCTCCTGAAGGTTGAAGTCTGATGCTGGTAGTAACTTTAACGACTCGTCAAGAATCTAGCTATCATATACGATTAGTATTTTTTGTTTCCGAAGGGTAGTTATACAGATTAGCTCGTTAAAACGAATTAACAAACAACCACAATGTTTAGCTTTATTATATTAGCATAGATATAAAGATTCATTTGACGTAAAGGTACATTACCTATGAGCGCAAACATCGTTACATAAAGGTCGTATGAGTTGTAAGAGATAATATTACTTACAAGTCACAACACCGGGAAGGTATTACCACCTCACACAATGCCGATGATAATGAAGAACATTTTTCATTACTTGCTCAACATCAGGTGAAACTTCTGTTCACCTTCCAACGTCTGTTTATAGATTTAATTACTTTTTCCACGAATACAAACAATAACAAAAGGTATAAAGGTGACAAGAATACATTTAGATATATTCATGCTTCGGCGTGAGTGAAACTTCGTGACTGCGAATTTAATATATTACGTGATTATGATTAAAAAGAAATATAATTTCGGGACAAAAATGAAATACGCGGCGTGGTAATTTCCATTCATCAAAGTTTCAGGGCGGGCGCGGTGCCAGACAAACGTAATTTGTTACTTATTTCGTAGCACGTGACATCTTAATGCCATTACGGAATATTCTAGGCCTTTCTACCCAATTAAAATGAAATTTGTAACGAGATTGAGTGCTTACGTCACAAGATTGTTAGCACAATAGCAATTAAGCGTTCAAATTAACGAAGACTTATTTTCTGTCGCAAACAACGTTGAACGTTTAATGTTTTATCAAGGTTTTGTTATACTATGCTTTACCATTTCAATTATGTTGGGATTTAAAATAATCTTGCCGTTTCTGATGCTTGTCATATCAAGTAAATGTTTATGTAATTCATGTATATCATCAGTTAATTTATTCTAGGCGGTTGACAGGTGAACTTTACGAAACTTGATTCGTTAGAAGACCTTTAAATGATATTTACGTACTCGGCACCTGTTAAACATAATCATATATCCCGTATATATTTATTTAGAAATATTCACGATTACTACTGCGATTTTCATTGATAAAAATTAATAGTTTATTAAAATTTTTATTTTATTTATCAAACTTTTTCGTCATAGACTATAATAAAGGAAATGCACATATGTATAATGTTTCTCTGACAGGCATTTTATTTTTAAGTCCTACTTTAAAAATTTCTCCGTAAACCTGCAATATTCCACATTTTTTTTTAAATAAAAACACAAACACATTCAAACGACTAAAACGACAGCTGCAATAGCTGTAGTTCTAGAAGTTTGAATGTGTTGTACATATGGGATTGTTCATGTCACTACTTTAGCTCCGGTTAAATACCTAATCCAGTTCAAACTATCCATATTGTGGTGTTCTGCTGATCTGCAAGGCAATTGGATGCCCATTATTTATTATTAGTTTATTATAACAGTAATTAAATTTTTAAAGTTACCTATATATAAAGGAATCAAATCTCGAAGAGATTTAGAAATAACGAAGCTAATATTTTAATAATGCGATATTTGAGCCTGTTAATATACACCGTTGAGCGAAAACCTAAGTATGCGGTAGGGATTTTAATAATTCATGGTTTCAATGAATTTCATTTTTCTTCAATATAAATATTCTTATAAGTTTTCTTTTTTGGGTCGTTCCAGTTTCACCATTTTAATTGTTTTGTGACTTATGTCCATTATATAAATTACTACTCAATTCATCTTATCATATTTTGCTTTGCTTCACTTTCTGAATCAGCAGTAACATTTTTGATAATTTATAAGTAATTGTATACATTTCTATATTAAATTAAGATATTCGACTTTCACTGACTGACGATTCAAGCACATGTAAGATTAAAAAAATATTGTTAAATTTAAATTCGTTCTGATGATTATAAGTTAAATCGTAGCCATAATTAAATTATTTATCAAAAAACCAAAACACACTGAATCCCAATCCTCTGCGTGGAAGTCTTAACATTTATTAACACCGTCAAAATTCGTTGTAAACGATCGATGCGTAGTTTAATATGATAACGGGTTTGCGTCGTGTCCTACGGTAAACAGAAGAAACAATGGCCTACCCTCGCGTACCCTCCGAGGGGAAATGAAGACGTTTGTCTTCGAATATATTACAATAAACAAACTGCGTGCCCTCTCCGGGGGTCCTTGAATCATTGAGACATCGCCCACATCAAATTGCTTCAGTGTCTCATCTGACTGTCTAAATATTTACCAGAACAATAAACCTACTAGGGTATTTTCTGTTTAATTACTTACTGTTTGCAATTTTTCGATGATACGTTTCTGCTTAATGATATGTATATTTTGTTACTTTGCATTTGGTATTTAGGATTTATGAAAGTTATAACTTTTTTAATGGAAACAACTAGCGCCCAACATGACTTCTAACATAAATAAAACAACAATTTCAGATTTAGCCGACTACTTCTTAATTTTTTTGAGAAAAAAAAATAGAAAGGTTTTTAGTGTTCAGTGCCTCAAAGGAAAAAGATGCTTTTATAGGACTACTTCATTGTCGGTATGTCAGATATCAAGACCCTTTTTCTCAGAAATGCGTGGAGGTATTATGTTTAAATTAATATCTAACGCCTCGATCCGTAATCCTTTAGAGTATTGAAAATATCAACGCAAGAAAAAAATTCGGCCGTTTATGCCGCATATTTTGACACTTACAAGGGAATGAAAACCTATAGGGTACCTCCCAGTAAACCTGTAATTGTAAATGAAAAATCTGAAAACCATCAATTTTTAGTTTAAGATAAATACATTTTTCATTCGTTATATCTGTTCAACCGATTACCAAAAAACGTGAACTCACATAATTTGCATTATTAGAAGTAGGCTCTCGGGTAAAATAAAGCCAGTAACAAGCAAGCAATCAAAAATATATATAATAGAAAATAGATATATAAACATATACCAAGAGAGCTATTGAAAGAAAGATTGAACTCAAATTATTGAAAGGTCAATAATTTTATCACCACAAATTCTCTGAACTCACGTACAATCTTTGGTTTTGATGTTTTTTGTATGTTCTACTAATTCTCACATTTAATGCTACATTTAGGGTTTGTTTAAACATTAATTAGGGCAGATTTTGTATTATTGTTAAATAAACCAGTTTCTTCATAACACATATTGTTATTGATTCGTCAAAACACAACACAACTACAACTTTTCGTATTATACTTGGATTATTGAATAATAAGGAGGGAAGAGAAATAGGATGAACATTACAAAGTCGACGACTCGCTCTAAAAACTCGGAGTCGGAACAAAAACTCGTGCAACGTGTTCGAGATAGCAAGCTTCCCCTAACGTCATATATCATGGGAATAAAGTGGAGCTTTGTTTTCTTAAGGCTTACAGTATACATACAACAATATTAAACTTGCATTTTCTCAGAACTATGTTAAATAAATTCTTGTTTGTGCAAACAACTACGTTTACAATCGCTAATAAAAACAAGATTCATTTAAAATTTACTGTAAAAGCCGATAATTTTAGAACGGAATAATTTTGCCGAATCAAATCTCATAACGCTTTTGAATATATGTCAATCCAGAACAGTTTATCTTCTTAGCTTTCAGCTTTTTGCAGAAGCCGGTGTCACAGATGAACAAATACGTACGTTTAGCTTTTTAGGTTTACGTTACCTTGGGGTACAAGGGTAAAATGGGACCATATTACTAAGACTCCGTTGTCTGTCCGTCTGTCCGTCTATCACCAGGCTGTATCTCATGAGCCGTGATAGTTAGACAGTTAAAATTTTCACAGATAATGTAATTCTACTGCCGCTATGACTGCAAATAAAAACAGAATATAATAAATATTTTAAGGGGCTCTCATACAACAAACATGATTTTTTTGGCGTTTTTATAGATAATGGTATGGAACCCTTCGTGCGCGAGTTCGACTGGCACTCTGGCTGGCCGGTTTTCTAAATATTCTCTTATTTTAAGAGGTTAAAAAGGATCTCGTGTGCCCTTCGGTATTATTTCACTTCCGGCTAATAATCCGGTTAACTCATCAATCATAGCCAATTTTATACATCCCTGTTGTTGATTTTTCTTTAAATTAAAATGTAACACTTTCTGTCATCTCTTCCTATGTGGAATATTTCTCCCTATCAACGTCCATTTTATCTTAATAATGTAATAACCAAAATACTACAGACTCGTGATGTATATAAAATTTATTATCTGTAAGGAAATATAAAATACGGATATAAATAAAAAAACCGGAATTTAAATCTGTTTCTGATCAATGAAATAGTTGTCTAATAAATAGTTAACTATTAATTCGACAAAATTTATAAAATAAATTTTATCCTATGATGATATTAAAAAATATTTAAATAAAGTTCTAACGTTTATTTGCGCTTATCCTTTAATTGTCTCAATATAGTGTGCTGTGAGTCATCCATTTCTCTCTCTAATTTCGTCCTTACCCAAATTACAGGATATGTCGCGAAACGCCATTCCTGTTTATCATAAGACAAGTGGCATCTTGAAAAAAGGGCTGAAGGAAATGCCTCGGAGTGCGCTCGTACACAAAAGACACGCCCTTACACGCGGCTCGAGATCGGGCTGCGGTGAATTTATTTCAGCATCCATTTGTCTCGATACCGCTACCGTTTATCTCCTTCTGACTGGTTTCGAGCTATCCCACACTCGAATCTCGCATTTTAAGAATAGATTGAGGAAAATTCTGCAACGTAAAATATTGCTTTTGATATGCAGCCTTTTATAAATCTCTGCGCCACTGCTACGCTGTGCTGGCTGTGGTGTCATTCATAAATTGTAAAAAGAAATTACATTAAAAAGTGATTTATATTGTGCTAAATTTATGGATTGTTATTGTAGAAAATATAAAACTCTTTTATGAGGTTTTATACAGCTTCTTTTTTCGTTTCAGGCTTGTCTGTGTATGTGTTATAATCGGCTTGTTCTGTTATTATACGAAGACGTGGGGCTGGTCTAATGATAAAAACTGAAATAACCATAGACAAAACAAAATGATTTTTATAAGAACTAATGTGATCTTACATTTTCTAAAGGTTCTAACTGAGAATATTTCTTTTATAGTTGTATTCCATTTTTAACATTATTACTATATGCTTTTAATTTAGAACTTGTTATATAATATTTGAAATTATATTTTAATTATAACATACACACATAGATCTATACATATAAATAAAATAGAAGTCTCTGTTTGTAATGCCAAAATTAGAGCTTTTAATTTAATGTATATGAAAGTAATAGGATAATACATGACAAAGAACTGTATTTAAAAAAAATTGTCTGTCTGTCTATCTGTTCGGGTTAGCTAATCTCCGAAACGAATAAGAAAAAAAAAGAATATGGGTTCCGTATAAAAAAATTAAAACCTAAAAGCTATATCATGCGGGTGAAACCGCCAACAGCTAGTATAATAATAAAAATAGGTGACAGTAGTTTTGTGGCAAACATTATGAAAGTGTAACGTTTTATTATATTTGAACACAGACTTCTTTAAAAATTGACTTGAATTTCTTTCTTTTTTAATATGTATTCTCTATTTATATTATTAGTACTTGGGTGACTGAGTCTTTACTGGTACTTATCTTCATGGTATTTCTTTTGAAGCATAGTTTTTTAAAAAGGTCAAAAGTGATGCATTTTAGTTTGAAAAAAACTCCAAAATTTAATTGACATTTACTGTTTTAAATACGGCATATTTTCAGAAATTCTGGCAACAGGTAGATCACGGCGAAACGAAAATCGGCAAATTATTATTACATTGAAAATTTCATTCTAAGAAATTCTATCCTTAAATTCAATACCTATAAACTCATTAGTTTTAGTTTTTCTGTTCTAATAATGCCAAATTATGTAATTTGCAACAGTACTTGACAGATTATTTCAATACACAATTTCTATGGTAAATATCTTTTTTTAATTTAGCTACAGTGCTTTCTGCAACATATAGTATTTTAGTAAGTTATAAGTTAAGATTGTACTTTCCTTATATTAATGACCAAGAACAAATATTTTTCTTTACTTGTTTTAAGTTAACTTATGAAAGAAAAAAAGCCATATAAAAGAAGCCAGTTTCACTTGAGCAAGCCAACAAACATATAATCTACCATTCGATATCAAACGTATAAATGTTTAGTATCATAAGTCAATTTGTTAATAAACACATTAAAAATATCAAATAGGTGAAAATGTGGTCATGATGTACACACGGTAATACTTTTAATTTTATTTAGATTTAAATAAAACATAAGTATCAGGTATTAGAGTGGGCTACTCACAAAGTATATTAATGATAGGCATTATAATTCGTGTTTTTCACAAAGTTTTTTAGTAAAAGTGTTAGAAAGGTATTTTATAAAATATTAAGTGCTAATCAGTACGTTTTTGCACAGATTCTGCATGATCGGCTTCCAGTGCATGGAGCAAACACAATTATTCCGTTATAGTTGTTGGAGAGGACTCGTTGCGGAATAAGAAGGTGCCAGTGGTAAGATGGCCGCCGCCGATAGGGCACGAAGACTAAATATTGCCACAGCTCCAAACATGTCTTAGGATATTGCGTCGCACCATAAATCAGTTTGTTGTTAAGTCACTGCGCTGACTTTAGAAATGTCAATGGTGACTGTGCCAATTTAAAAACAAAACTTATGAAGTCTCCAGTAAAAGGAGATGCATTTTAAAATTAATCCATACTAGGAGTTCGCTGCGAACTTGGACCTCGCGGTTAATTTATTTTACATTTATTTCAATATCTCTCAAACTACTGATTCGATTTTGATGCCCAACGAATCTTAAAAATTGTACTAATATTACTTACATATTTACCATGTACTGGTTCCAGAGTTATCGTGGAACATACATACATACATACATGCATGCATACATATATACATACATACATGCGTATGTATGTATG
>DWHK01000911.1:0-12301 GCA_018247855.1 Graphium androcles
TAGCTAGCTCAGAAGTTTTCACTTCTGTTGTGCAGTCTCAAACCCTTTACGGTATTTTCCGGTCACGGGACGGACAGACTTCTCTATTGAATTTTGTTTTTTTTTTATTTCAATAACCTTACGAATAAGGTATTTCAACATTACTTAAACGTGACGAAACCCTTAAAATTGTTTTATTTCGTAATGTGTACTATTTACTTAAATAAAAGTGCATGAATTCAACTCATATTTTTCGAGAAATATTTTTAGTCAAAGTCAAAAGTGGAAAGTCGAGTGTTTTAATTCAATATAGAAGAATAAAATTGCACTTAGTTGTTGACTGCCAGCAAATACTGCCACTAGTTCGGAAGGTAAATCCACTGACCTCCCAAGAACAGGCGTAAGAAACTCAGGGATCAATATCTCTTTTAATTATATAATATAATAAAAACAATGTGCTTAAATTTATTTGAAATAGTTTGAGTCAGCGAAAAATACTATCCGATTATTACTATATAATAACTATATATGGCGAGTTATTTATGTAAATGTGGTACAATAGATCCCTGCGGGACCCTCATATTTACCGAGAGCCCACGATACCTCCTGCCATTCATATCAACTCTCTAACTTCGGTAGCTCAAATGCAAATCAGGTGTGAGTATACTACACTATATAGAATATAGTGTGAGTGCCGCATTTCTTATGCAATAATACTATAATTTCCTGAAAAGACTCTTATGCTTTACACAATCAAAAGCTTTGGTTAGGTCACAGAAAATACTTATCACAAGCCAAATTCTTACTTCCGTATTGCTAGTTACTCAGAAAACCATACAAGTTAACATGTGATAATAACTGATTTAATATTTCACTAAGACTAGAGAGTATAAAATTGGCCTGTAATTATTGGGATCTGTAATACTATCTGCTTTAAACACTGAAATAACTTTACTTTGTTTCACAAAATAATTAGGCTCTATCGATAAAATTGAAAATAGTTGCTAGTTTTTTATCAGGTGCATTTTTTATTTTATTTCTAATACGTAAAGATTTAGCTATATACTATACAAACTTTTTACACATTTTAGAATAAGCGCTGACATAAGCTGCAAAAGAATTATTGCGATTCTAAATTTTCATTGTACAGTTCATATAATCTACAACTGCTATGAATTCTGTTCCCCATTGAATAAAAATATAGAGCTTTTTAAACTAATTATCCTAGAAGTAGATATGTTCTTAAGTTTTAATTTTAATTAAGTTATGTGGCATATCAGGGCTGTTTATATATTGTAAATGTATATGTATGTATGTGTCTATATGTAAGTTTATTACTTCTGAACATCTAAACTTAATACGTGGTCTATTTATTGGAAAAGTGACAAAATGCCCACGATCCAAAGACTGCTATTTTTTTTGTTCATGTACATAAACGAGCGCCATTACGTATTTTATAATATTTATTTACTTGGGAGTTTTTTTGATTGTTTACCGACAGGAGTTAAATTATTTGTTATATGTGTAAAGCGTGAAGCTATCACGTCTTAACTACTCAATCGATCATCTATAAAACACGACATAGGGAACCATGTATTAAAAAACGTTCGGTTCCTAAGATCTAGAAAATAACTTACGGATGGTCTTCAGCTTTAATTCACGGAAGGGGCCCAGAATAAGGCAAAAGGATCCCGGAAAATACTCTTACGTCCCAAAAAAAAAACAAAACGTGCAAACACAAACTAGTACCCTATTTTTTAATTATTTATAATATCTTCCCAAGATATATAAAAAACTATAACTAAAAATTTACTTTATTGTTGAAATTCTTTTACTAACTGAGAAAGAAATTCTATAAACAAATTTCAGTACCTATCAGCTTGCAAAAGCACCTCAGCTTGCAAAAAATGTTTAAACTTCTCTTAAGCTACATCTAGCGTAGAAAGGGAAAAGCGAATAAGTGCGAACCCGAGAGTGCTTAAGCATGTCGATAGATAAAAACTATTCTTGCCTGCCCTACTTCTTTGCCCTAGAACTTAAAATATATTGATAGACAAAGACTTACCTGCCCCAGTTAAGAACTTTAATCAATACATTGCACTTGATGTTAAGGTCAAGCAGTAGTGAGGTCGTTCCGTTTTCACTTTCTATTTGTGTTTAGAATGAGATTTTGTTGTCAAACGCGTCTACTGCAGACCTTGGATGGTGTTGTACTGCATTGTCGATGGGTGATGATACACCACTGTTATTCCGTTGCTAGGCGACAGCTTTTGATTTGGCGCTATCCACCGCTAATAAGTTGCGCTATTTTCAGAGCACATTATCGCTAGTGATGTGACGCTTTAAGTTCAAAGTCTTGAAGACCATAAATATGGTCCTCGTGACTCAAAAATAAAAATTAATATCTGTGTCATATAATGATCTTATCTTAAGACATTCAAACAACACATAAAACTCAACTTAATTACTCATACTTTCACTAGTGCATCCCATTAGTTAGTGAGATATTAATTTTCAATAGTTTGTGTATTTTAAGTAAGATAAATATGTTTAAAATTAAGATAAGAGTAATATAACCTGGGGCAGAGCCCTAGTTACCTGTAGCACAGGTTCCTATAGGAACCTATTTCAGGAACTAGTCTCCTCACTAAGGATTTTAAATCTCGTGTATTAGTTTTAAGACAGTTTTGTAAATCCTTGTAAAGAAATAACAAATAAACATTTATTATTATTATTATTACCTTAACATAAGAAAAAGCTTATTTCATGAAGTTACAGGAAAATTAAAGATAGTGCACATTGAAGTGAATATATTTATGTTTACATATTAAAGTATTTGCAATACAGTTCAATGATTTTATTTAAGTTTTGACATTTATCGTTTAAAACGACATAAATTAGTATAAATTATTAAATTTACAAATATAAACATAGCTAATACTATCAATAGGTGTGTTTGTTAGTATTTGTAAGGTTTTCACAATTGATTGTCATGATATTCTGGTACACGTTACAGGTATATGATAAGTTTACCTTTCATCCAGAAAATGTACAATTCCTGAGGGATTAAGAAGCTTTAAGACGGTCGTCCGACAAAAAGACAGTCTGTTGATATGAAAAATGCAACATGTTGCGAGGAATACAGAAAAAGAAACATGTGGTATACACGTACTTGATCGCTGAAAAGTAACATGAAACTTAAAGCTGTAGATATAGTTGACATTTAATACTAAATTGTTATCTTAAAGCTACTTCCAATCATCAAATTTCAACAGACTTCAAGAAACAAGGGTTTCTCTATTCGGTTTATCTCCTTTTTACCCCAGAAATCCGTGATTAATGATTAATTAATTTGGAAATTATTATTTAAAAAGATATACTTTAAGACTGATCTTATAAACGTTTATAAAAATTTAGTGTAAGTAGGTAATAAGTAATTTTTAAAGTAAGTAACTCACACTCACGAGAAGAAATCAATCATCATCAAAAGCATTATAAAAGTTCACTTCTTTGGCACTTTCAGTAAAGTTTGCAACTTTCTGTCAAAAATAATTTCTCTTGTCGATCTGTGGGCGAACTTGTTCCTTCCTATGCCTAATACTATCCTTATAATGTCCCACACGTCTCAAAAATCAATCTACAGCCTGTAATAGATCTACAAACAATCGAAGATTGAATTCTATCTTAAATTTTTGTGAACACCAGATCTAAAATAGAAGAGGCTTGGTCGTAAGCGCAATTGTTTGCTATAACCATGTACAAATTTTGAGCTTACATATTTCTACAAAATAGGACTTATTTCTACTCGAATCAATATGTAACTATCAAATTTAATATATATTGTAACCTAGGAAAGTCGTCATCACGTCTGCATGCACAATCGTGTAGTGCATGTCTTGAAAAATTATATCGGTTTAAATTTACTACAATAAATAATGAAACATTTGACAGCTACCCAGATTAAATATGACATAAAGATGTCAGAAACTAAAAAAAAAGTTCATTAAATTAATAATATTATTATGACATTAGTTATTTATAAAAGTACAACAGACGAATTTTTGCCCCGACTTTAAGTTATTCTTTAAAGTATGCGTCTGTAATTAATTTGCCAATTATTATTTATTATTTTTATTAAAAACGCTGCCCTTATTATAAGACCTACGTCTTGTGTTATAAGGGCGATTTACATACATAAATCATACAGATACAAAAACCCATATCCAAAACAAATATTTGTAGGTCACACAAATATTTGCTCCGCCTAGGAATCGAAACCACGAACTTCGAAGCCGCAGCTAACGTCTTAGCAACTTTATAATTAAACAATTAAATTAATCTATATGTATAAGTAATATATTTCTGTCTCCTTTAGCATTAACCAATTATTGCACTTAAATCCAATTTGTGCATTTGGTTTTGAGTTTCCACAATAGCACCTATTGTGCATCCTATAATTTTTATTTTTAATGTTAATAATATATAGACTATAGAACGTCCAGGTGAACTCTTATTAGATTTCATATTTTTTTAGTGTATACATTATCATCTTAAGACATTAAGTTAGGTAATTAAAAATATGCTGTGATATGAAAAAAATACTCAAGATACCAAATAAATTTCCTTTACGTAGCTCGTTAATATGATAAATTTGTTAGCAATGATCAATGATATCTGTGAAGTGAGAAAAATTTTAATATAATTCTCTAATTATTACAATAACAATGAAAATATTAACAAAGTGAGAGAATTGACCTAACTACAAATCTAATAAACCTACTCCATGCGACATAGTGCCAAGAACGCTGGCTGCATTTCCTCGCTGAATAGTTATACTTAACCTTTGCGCGAGAAAAGAACAAGCCCTCTTGTCTCCAGTAACATTTGTTTATTTGTTAAGTGAACCCGTCGCCCATGTACATACACAACATCTGATGAGTTGCGTGTGCATTGCTAACCTTGGAAATTAGATAGAACAGGATATTGGTTAAGATGTATCGAGATCATATTTAGGATTCGGAGGGGATAGGAGTGGTAAAAATAGGGGGTAGAAACGGTTAAGAATGGTAAATCCTCTAATCAGATCTACCATACTTAACCGGGTTGGTTGGTAAAGTGGGAAACTGGAAACAGGAACTAAAACTTCATTCAACTATTCTCTGACGACATTATAATCAATCAAAAATAAATTAAAACCATTGTACCATACATATATTTCACTTATCCGGGCAGCTGAATGTTTATTGGTATAAACTGAAATACAAATTAGAACATCACTGTTTGTATTAGAAATATATGATTGTCCTAGTAGACCTTTATGTAAAATATTTGAGCCGTTAGAAGAATTTACTGTATAAACTGTTGTAAGTATCAAAGCACACGCAATGTTTAGTTTTTCCTCGCCCTCTATACCTGGGTATTCTAAAAACAAAGTTTTTAAATAAATCACGGCTAGGCATACACGCTACCTACTGTAACCTACTAGAATAGATAAGGTCCTGGAAAATATAACAGTCTTCCAATGTAGGTCACATTTCACGTTTTGTCTTACTTTAGGAGGCGTAGTATCTTAGCATAAAATTATTCTTTTTTAGGGTTTCGTGGTTAACGTCTCGGAAACCGTATAGTTTCGTCATGTCCATCCGTCCGTCTTCGGCTTATGTAGTGACTTTTGTGTGGTGGTACGGTACCCTCAGTGCGCGAGTACGACTCGTACTTTCCTGATTATAGTTTATAGGCAAAAGTTGAGAAGCGAACAGATGGTTTACATATATTAAGTAGGTTATATGTATATATTATCGATCTTTGTCCCCCTAACCTTATTCCCAAATTACATGGAGACGGCTTCTAATCCAACCTAATTTTACACAGAGCGACTGGCATCTGACCTCCGCAACCCAAAGGGATAAACTGAATTCGAGGGATGGATTAGTTGTCAGGATATTTGAAACCACTGACATCCTTTGACGATTATCAAAGGGGACCCACTTTTTACATGACGCATGGATCATCTTAATTTTCAGGCAATCTGGTGATCAGCCCGTATTGCCCTGACCCAACTAAGAAACAACAACACAAACTCATTTTACCCCCACGGGATTCGAACCCACAACCTGAGGTTTGTAAAGCAAGGGCCTATACCACTAGGCTACGGAGGCAGTTTAAAGTGGTAGATCATATCATTATTCATACAGCTCTTGCTTCTTTTATACGGCTGCTCTTCACAAAGCCAGCTTTGAATAAAGTATACATGGCTTTTAGGGTTGCCAGATGGCCGTTTCTGCCCCCTATTTTTACCACTCCTATCCCCTTAGAGTCTTAAATATGATCTTGATACATCTTAACCAATAACTTTTTCCATCTAATTTCCAAAGTTAGCAACGCACACGCAACTCTTTAGATGTTGTATATGTACATGGGCGACGGGTTCACTTAACAAAAAGTGTATCCTTCGCCAATAGACATTAACAACATCCGAAGAGTTGCAAGTATGGGACCGGATTTGGATGGAATAATTCATTGGGTAGCACGGTTTAAGAACATATTTAGAGGTGGACGGGAAAGGAACCACAAAAGAAGAGGATTCGAATGATCGACCAAACCAGACATACTGGATGTTACGCTTTTGTAAGGCTTTGTAAGTAAAGTGACCTTAATCGAGCGAGCAAGAGTGTAAGATGCAATGTAAGATGTTTTGCTTTACCAACTTGAAATAAGCAAACAAAACGATGTGATGAACTACAATAAAACAGATCTTTTGTATAACATTGTACGAGATTGGTAACATAACATAATTTATTCATGGTAAACTAGGTTACTCTAGACGGTAAATGATTATCATGATAGGTTCGACTCATGATAGATAACACTAAAATTGTAATTTAGAGTGTCCGATACGTAATTAAATCATATATTTTTTAGCATCTACACAAATAAATAAAATTGGAGTGTGTTTGTTATAATAAAATAACCGCTTTTTACTACATGCATATGAATGTATGTACATATGGAGCATATACCAAAATATTTTTTTTACAATTTTTGTCTGTCTGTCTGTCTGTTTGTTCCGGCTAATCTCTGGAACGGCTGAACCGGTTTTGACGGGGCTTTCACTGGAAGATAGCTGATGTAATAAAGAGTAAAATAGGCTACTTTTATTTTTGAAAAAGAATTTGGGTTTCGTATGTAAATCTTAAAACCTAAAAGTAATATTATGCGGGTGAAACCGCAGGCAAAAGCTAGTATATCATAAGATTTGATAGATACCTTATGAGACGTATCACTCATGTAGTATTTAAAATTTAATGTACAAATATTTCTTTACAGTCTATAAAAAACTGATGTAATCAAACTAAAGTTTATACCAATCACCCTATTTTATAGTACTTATAGGATAATCTCCCATCGATGACCTGTTTGACACGTTAATTTGTCGCGAAGTAAAAAATTACATTAGCCAACGCCGTGTAATCTGTAAATGGTAATAAATAGCGTGAAAAAAAAGTAATCCATTAACAGTGTATGCAGGCCGCACCTTACGTTGCGTCTCCACTGGGCGTAGGCCGGAGGCTGGTGTGATTTACGAGCGGCAGCGGATCAAGGATTCTTTTATATAATATTTTTTTTTATATTTGTTAGACATTGTTTTATTAGGCAAGTGGCAACAGGAGTTGATTAACGATGAAAGCCTTAAATAAGTTAATGCAAAGAGAAAGAGTTGCTTTTGATACATGTTTAGGACTTTTATTTCTTTTTTTCACGGTGTTCATCATCAGCTATTATGATCGCCACAGGATTACCGTTCATATCACTACCGCAGCCCCGCCTTCGCATGGTTTAGAATAGCCCCGTCATGGAAGTACTAAAAATCCTGTCTCTAAACCCCCGCGGTGACTCCCTATCTCAACGGCTCAAAGCCACACACGAGCCGACCTCCCCAAGGTAACATACAGGTTACATTTTGGACTTTCCCCACTCTAGACTACGACCCCTTGAAGTCCCGTTTATGGTTAAGGAACGCCATTGTTTAAAGTGCCGTGACGAACACTGCCAGCGTAACTGCACCTCGGCCTCTCCATCTACGAACAAGTTTTGTCTCTCTTGATCCCGCGCAGCAGCCTCTTTCTTAAGCATGATGGTCTCATAGAAAGTAGCCCCAGCTCTCTATGCCATGTCTCTGCTTAAAATCCGAGAGGTCCAACATGTGTTATAAGAACACTCCGTTCCACTTCCCATGCTGGATATACCGCCATGATATATGATGCAGAATCCTGACCATCGCAAGTAAAACAATTCGCCGTAGCCTCTCTACCGAACGTACGCAATAAATATCTATGTAAGTTTGTAGGTTAGTCTAACTCCTCATTTCTGCACCTAAACTTCGAATTTCCGGGTAGCGGGTTTTCATGCGTATCGCTTTTCGCAGAACCGAGAGCGTCATCCCTCAAAGGCATTCTGCCTTTCCTGTCTTTTAATAAACGACAGCATTTCTTCTTACACGCTCTAGTCAATCTGGCGGATAGTGTTGATTCGGTTGTATACCGTTGCATACAATTCCGCCAGTATATCCAGAGGTGAAAAGCTAGCCAAGGCAGTGGCCACCTCAAATGACATAGTTCTTAACCTCGTATGATCCGTATGACCATATATTTAGGACTTAGGCTATTATCGCCTATATTTTTCCTTTTTGGATCTCCTCGAAAAAAAGGAGGAACCGGTTGAATCTTTTTATATATTTACCTCAGATTTTATTTTCACCTAAAAGTATGTAAATGCTTTTAAATTAATCCTATAGAAATTGAAAAAATGTTTTAGTGGTTTCTTTTTTAAAGTAACTTTTAAACTAAGTTTTCACTAAGACGTTTGAAATCAGTTTTGTTATTTTCTGAAAAATTATAGGTAATTGTTTGTATTTGTTCTGCATAGGTCAGCACAGAAGAAGGGACTTTTTTTTGGACATTGGAAGAGGACACTGTTATAATCCTATAATTTAGTTTTTAGAAAAATTTTAATATTAAGTATTCAAAAGATTAACAGCTTTCGAGATAGACTGATATGTTTGATGTTAAATGTCATGATTAACCAAAGTACTCATAAGAATTTAATTATTCCTCCTTGAGTCCTATATATTTGTCAGTGCTTTGTATTTTGACCTTATAGAATTGAAGTGCTTGCTAATCTGCATCTTCTTCATCTATTTCAATTTTGATATGTTTTTTTATTTTAGGTTCGAGAAATTTGAAAGTAATCAATGCTATTACAGGAAAATTTAGTCTCTATAGAGATTTTTTAATTACGTGATGAATTTAAAAGAAGGAATGTTGTTGACGTTGTTTACTACACCAAAATTTTCTTTAGGTTGAATTTCATGGCCGATTTCGACCACGGCGACCCATCCACAGAAGATCAACAAACTACGCATGAGATACTATGGAGCATTAGGAGACACAGATGCACTCATTTTTCCTTTAATCTCATAACACTATAGTATGCATATGCAAACGAAGAGAGATTAAGTGCAGTACAGAATTTTAAGTACCCATGTAGTGTATGGATGATCTTACGATTTAAGGAAATGGGTGATTTGCAGCACAGCTAGGAAATAACACAAAGTCATTGCCATGCATAGGATCCAAACGACTTCAGGTGCATAAAGCACGCCTACGCCTTTATAATGAAATTCCGCCTTCTATATTCAACCTTCCGTTGGATAAATTTAAGAACAAAATTAAAAATATCCTCTTACATAAAGCATATACCGCATTATATCGTTAAATAATATCTTAATGATTTACGTGTGCGGGAATAATTAAAAATACTGTTGATTATTAAGCAGGCAGAAACAAACTATTGTACACTAAGTTTGTAAGAAATGTTTTATTTTAAAAGAGCAACTGCTGAGTTTCTAGCGCGCTCTTCTCAGCAGAATTAGCCTTCAGAGCTAGCTGTAACTTCCCCGTGAACTTTGATATCAAAGTGTAAAAAATTGATGTTTTATAATGTATGCATGATGTATTCTAACCCCGGTGCCGGCACCAATGAAATTGTCAATTTCTTATTTGCAATTTCTAGTGCTGATTTATCACGTGCTCGGCGGTGAAGAAAAACACCGTGAGGAAACCTGCATATCTAATATGTGAAGTTCGTCAATCCGCACTGGGGCCGCGCGGTGGACTATGCCCTATACCCTCTTTCTAGAGGCCTTTGCCCAGCAGTGGGACGATTTGAAAATAGGCTGTTACTTTTACTATGTATGTACAGATATCTTTCCATGCTTTCTCTTATCGCTTGCGCCGCATGACGTCGGAAACGCTTCTATTTTCGTAGCGGGTCCTACCTGCGCTGCTTTTCCACGATTAGAGTCGGGGCTATAAAGTCAGTTCCGGTGGGGCGATTCCTATTGGACGTATTTTCAGTGCACGAATTACTGCTTACCATTAAAACTTAGATGCGGCGTACCGATACAATGTTGCGTCCAGAAATAATATGTAAATGTTTGCTCGACATCTCTTTGGATAGTTTCACATGTGAATACAGTTTCAGGGCAGAATTGTTCTTACTACTTCTTTTATAATACTTTTCTTTAACTCAATACGAAAATATGTTTACACAATTTTTTTTATTAAATTTGTTTCATATACATTAGTTGATTGGTGTTTTAATACAGTTAGAATAGAATTTTTAACAAGGCCTATTTGAATTTAACAGCACTGTCTTAAGGTGTTTTAGTATTTGTTATAAAGCTCATGTATTCGTTTTTATTCCATTCTGTATATATTTTGCTATATTTCATAGTATATAAGAAATATCAAAAATAAACATGTACAGATCACCAATACGCTAAACGAAAATAATAATGCACCAATACTCACATATAAAGGCCAGCGCGCACTAAGACTTTTCGAAACAGTTTCTTAAAATTTAGGTTATATAAATAATCAGTGACGAATGTCATAATAAAAAAAGAAATAACGGTCGAATTAGCGACCATGTCAACCATTCAATCATGTATGAATATAATAACAAATATAAATATACGAAAGTCAATTACTTTGTTTGTATCGGTTTCATGCCTGAACTTCTCAACTGACTAGCCTGAAATCGAATATCAAATATATTATTTAATTATTTAAAATACGTCGTTATGGGTTCACAAACCGGCTAGGAGTATGAGGTACGTTATCAAGAAAAAGCACTGTTTCCTAGGGACTAAGCTCCTTAACTAGGAAAAAAAGGACTCTTGACGAAACAATCAATATTCTAAAGTAATTTTTTTCCGAGTAATCTTAGTCACCTCCTAAAACGATTACATAAGCCCAATTCTACTTGTATATTAAGGCCTCTAATCAAGTAATAAAAATAGTATAGTCCTACAATATCGATGTTGGATAATATTATACAGTACTGACGAATTGTCTGGCAAAGCAATGCATCTGACAAGCCCCGTTTTTACGCCTCACGACCTCAGTGACGTCATTGTATTTAAGTGAGGGTAGACTAACGGACAATAAGTGACGTAAGCAAAACTTTTATTATTATTCCATCGTGTGCTTCCTCGAATGCATGTGCGCATGTAGAACGGGAACATGCATCGTGTAAAAGCTTTTGTCACAAAATTTCTAGGTGCAATTTTGAGGACTTTTTGTTTCCAGCATCAAGTTCCCTTGGCAGCCGAATTGAATCACTTTCAAATTTTAACAGTACGATACATATCGCTTATAAATATGTAAACAATTTGTAAAGATGTAAAAATAAAGGAGAGTGTCCAAGTGACTGAAAGTTAGTATTGGTATTAAACTTATTGTGTGACAATGAAATATCGTTTATTTTAAAGTAACTAATAGTTTTCCGCGAACTTAGACCTCGCGATTTTTTTTATTTTACATTTATTTCAATATCTCTTAAACTAATGAACCGATTATGATGCCCAACAGACTTAAAAATTGTACTACATTCCAAACTTCATTTACATTGGAGCACTGATTCGAGAGTTATCGCGTTACATACATACATACATACGTATATACATGTGTATGTAACATACATAAAATGCGTTTTCGCCCCAACTGTAATTGTAAACCACACTCACTTCGCTCGCTTGGTCAAATATTGCAGAGTAATAATATATTTATTTATTTATACTTTTTGCTCATACAAAAACAAATGCACACAGGCGGACTTAATGCCGAACGGCATTTTCTCACAGTCAACCTTAGGGTGGTTTCGAGAAGCTAAAGCAGGGGCATAAATAGATTTAAAGGTGAAGATAAATATAAATATTTTTGTAATTATGCATACGTAACATTACAAATATTCAGGGTTT
>DWHK01000912.1:0-12301 GCA_018247855.1 Graphium androcles
GTGCAGAAATCCTGGAAAAAGCACCTGGAAAGGCAATTCAGGCCCAACACACCGGCACCAGAAACAACTACCTTCTATCAAGCGGTAGAGGAATACATACAGGGGTTCTTGTCTGAGCCTGTTCCGCGGCTGGATGGTGACTTATGTATTACTCGGGTCGAATCGTATAGAGCGGTGAGCCGGATCCTGGTCCAGAAGGCGCTCGGCATCGATGGAATCACCGCGATGGCGATAACACAGCTACTACTACTCCGAAAAGAAGACCTGACCAAAATCATTGCCCTGCCGAAATCTGGCAAGGACCTAAGACTGCGCGCGAGCTATCAACCAATAAAGCTACAACTGCACGTTGCTGCTGCGGAGCGGAGCTACTTGTTCCAGGTGTTGAATTGTAGGGAGAACAGTACTGCGCAATTCGGTTTCCGCAGCGGCCATTCAACCAGAGCGCAGCTGGTCCGAGTGCTACACTATCAAGTTGCCCAGTACAACCGGGGCCGTATCTGTCTGGGGGTCCTTCTGGACATGGAGAAGGTTTTCAACAGAATGTGGCATGAGAGCTTGCTGTATAAGCTGTTGAATAATATCACCATTAACCGCCCGCTCGTGTAGTGTAGTGTCTTTTCTGGAAGAACTGAGGTTCGTCGTGCACGTTGACGGAGCCGATGCGGCGCTGCAATGCATTGAAGCCGGTGTTCCTCAGGGTAGCTGTCATTGCACCTGTATGCAGTGTACACCAATGACATTCCCGCGTGAGAGCAGAGCGCTCCCGATTGGGATGAAGACGTGAAGTTGGTCCTTTATGCGGACGACATCGCGTTTTTAACGTCTTCACGTAAAGCCGCGAATGCGGCGAGGAAGATGCAGCGTCAATTGGATCTACAGCCTGAGTGGCTGGACAAATAGCGGATGTCTGTCAACGTCGACAAGACGACCGCCATCTGCATCCGATTCGTAAAGGATCTGCCCATGCTTGAGCTGCATGGTCAGGCGATCCGATATTACACCACGGTAACCTATCTTGGGTGCTGGATAGGCTCAGATCGACTATTTCGTCTGACTGGGTAGAGCAGCTCGTGCCACGCTTTATCCTGTCCTGGCTTCCAAGTTACCGGTTAGAGCCAAACTGTAGGTGGACACAAAACATAAATCCGCTCTTGCCAGACCTACGCATCTCCTCCGTGGTACCGATTCGTGTGCGATTCGCAAAGGCGCAGGATCGAAGCGCAACAAAACCTCGCCCTTCAAGTGATCGTGAAAGCAGTGAGTTTCGTCAGGAACGTTGTAATAGCTCGAGACCTTTGCGTTGAGTCGATAGATGAGTTTGTGGCTCGGATGGCGCGTCGATCATACGACAACGCCGACAATAGGTCTCCTTCTCATCTTGATAATATCGCTTCTCTACACTGCTGCAGCTGGCGCAGGCTACTAGGGAGCCGTCCAGTGCCGGCTGCAGTTCCGCCACTTTGAAGACGATATCCTCTGGTCGTACACCATCTCCACCATCACCGCGGTCAATGACGTAACTTGACTATCGAGCTCACAGCTGTGAACAACACACGATCAAAGACAACGCTCCGCAGGTTGCTGCTTCACCACGCTAACGCGCCCGCCCACTCAGCCCTCAAAACGCAGGACTTTCTGGACAATACATGGACAAACTCCTGGGTCACCTTACAACCCTGATTTAGCCCCGTGTAATTTCTTCTTATTTCTAAAAAGATACAGTTTTCGCCGCCAGAACATGCGCTGTCTGAACGCTGACAGAAGGCAGTAAAAGAGGTGTCTGAAGCGGAATGGAAAAATTTTTACGAAAATTAGTTCAGACGTATGAAACTTTGTATAGATGCTGGTGGAGAGTTCTTTGAACAGATTGAGTTAGAAAAAAGCTACTCATAGAACATTTTTTCTTATTTTTTCAAAATTTTCCGAGTGTCCCACGTTTAAGTGATATTGAGTATACGATAAACCGTTCCCTATAACATCAAATTTGTCAAATTCGCAAAAGAACAAAATCTGAGACTAAATATGCAGTTACAAGGTCTATACGCCTTTCGTGAGGGGTCAAATGGCTTTATAAGAATTAGGACTTATTAATAAACGAATTAACAACATGTACCTACATATAAGAAACATAATGTGAATAAAGATGTTTTGAATTTGAATTTAATAAATAATAAAGCTGAAGAGTTTGTCCTATGTTTCTGTAGCGCGAAAATCTCTTGGCTTTTCAAAAAAAAAAATTTAATTAGTTGCCAATATTTGAGAATAATTTGTCTCATATAGAACGTGCGGTGCAGTCATCGCACGTTCATAAAGGTACCTTACGCCTTTTTTTTGTACATTTGCTTTTACTAATAAGAGCAATGAGTTGATTTATCTATAAAAATAACCCAAATGTAATCTAAAAATCCGTAAGTTGGATTTTGTTCTGATTCAAGAAATGTACATTAATAGTTCTTTACTAGATTGCAATTTTGCGTGTCGGTAACATGAAGGATGATGGGAGGGAAATATCCATGTTGAGGGTATCAGTTTATTTCAACAGTGATGACGTAACCTAATTCCATTTTTAAATTCAAAATGTGTTTATTTACATAGACGCTTGCGCGTTCTTATAAAACGTCAAATTTTTACATTTAATGTCAAAATTAAACTACCGCCAGCTCGGAAGGCAGATTCTGCTGAGAAGAGCAGGCGAGACATTCAGCAGTTGCTCTTTTAAAATAAAATATTTCTTACAAATTTACTATACAATAGTTTGTTTCTGCCTGCTTGATTATCAACAGAATTATTTATTATTCCCACACACGTAAATCATCAAAATATTCTTAACGGAGTAGTATGCCTTACGTAAGAGGGTATTTTTAATTTTGTCCTTAAATTTATCCAACGGAAGGTCTAATATAGATACAATATACAAAATAATATAGATACAACAAGAATACAATCATTATTTTATATCGTCCTTTAAATAATAAGTGTCAATAACGCATGGCCCTCTAGGCATTTATGATTAATTAGATTTTGCCACTAATAGATTTCCTTTTAACAAACTTCTTTTCGGCCGTCACCCGCCATTTTTGCCCGTACCTAATAACTAATTTTATATATGATATCTTCATAGTCGCTTAGTGTTACATTGATTAGTACTTATTACATTTTATTTCAACTCATGGTTCATTTAAGCTAAATTACTTTATAACTGTATGCTTTCAAATTCATTAAATTTGTTCCTAACATCTTATTGCTGAAGAAGAGTTCTGATGCAGCATCACCGGCTCAGTGTCACTGAGATACAGCTTGCAACAAGAAATAATGGAGAACTATTGGTATAACTTCTTATCTCGAACTTGAAATAGTAGCAAAGTATTCTAACTAACGTTTTATGCTATATATATATTCTTTGCTATTTTCTGCCTTTAAAATTTTCAATCTTTTTTTCATATTGACTATCAGATGTCTTTTAAAGATTACTTATTTAAATGCATAACTATCCAAGCCATTTGTAGTTTTTTATATTTTTATTTGCCGATTATTCTTTATTTTAGTCATAAATCTCATCATTCTGTGTATTTGACTGTTGCTTGTGACCAAGTTATCAAAGGATTAATAAGTAACCCAAGATCCATGCATATGTGAAACCTTAATTAAAATACGAATTTGTTTGTTG
Source organism: Graphium androcles (assembly GCA_018247855.1). Classification (NCBI taxonomy): domain Eukaryota; kingdom Metazoa; phylum Arthropoda; class Insecta; order Lepidoptera; family Papilionidae; genus Graphium; species Graphium androcles. The sequence goes on from DWHK01000912.1 coordinate 3,671, forward strand.
ACATTTTGTTAAGATTAATGAGTTTTATCAACAGGTCTGCCTGGGTTTCATTCAGAACCTGGACAAGGACGGTCGGCCCCAGCCCGTTACTAATGACTACGTGCTCAGTGGACATTACGAGATCGACATTGCTGGCATAAGGTGTGTGATCACTTAATCAATCAACGGATCATACAATCTATTGAAAGCCCACGATTTTGAATATAAAAGATACTGATATTATTTAAGCTGCTCAACAAATTCCTTGAGTCATAAATACAATATTAGTGAAGTTTTCATTTAAAAACAGCTCTTGCTGCTTTCCTTCACTTGCTCGGCTAAGGAAGCATCATCCTCAGCTTTTCCCGTTCATTGTTCTTTCCAGTCATAAATATCCCATCCACTTCCACACAATGACCTATTTTCTCCAAAGCTGGCAACTCTCCTAAAATTTCGGATTTTGTGAGAGGCCATTGCGCAATATTACTTATCGTCAGATGAATCACCGGCCTGCTGAGCAAGTTTTGCCTAAAATAAAAAAATTGATGTTAATATCGATCAGTCGTTAGCTAATAGTGGTATCCTGGCCCTAGGACATTGGTCGAATGTAGACCACGGCGACAAATGTATTAGCGGCCAGCTATCTGCGCGGGAGGCATTATTGCGCAAGAGTATATAATTTTCAATAACTGCTTCTGTGGCATAGTGGTATAGGCCTTTGCTTCCAAACCGCAAGTCGTGGATTCGAACCCTGCGTAGAAACAACGACTGTATTGTTGTTTCTTAGTTGGGTAAGAGCAATACGTTCTGATCACCCGACTACCTGAAATTTAAGATGATCCATGCGTCGGACGGGCATGTAAGAAGTCGGTCCCGGTTGTCAAGAACACTTTTGACAATCGTTAAAGAATGTTACTGCCTTCTTACAACTGATCCATCCTTCGAATTCAGTTTATTCCTTTGGGTTGCAGGGGTCAGATGCCAGTCGCTCTGTGTGAAAACTGATACTTAGGTAATATTTGGTTGGATTAAGCCGACCCCAAGTAATTTGGGAATAAGGCTAGGAAGAAGAAATTCAATAGTCATCACATCGCGCGTGTCTATTTCGGGGGATTGGAGAGTTCATTTTATTTACCCATTTTAATCAAATATCAATTTGATCTATTTGGTAAAAACAAATTAATATTTTCATACAAATAAAAAAAAATATTAAATAAGTTGTTTTATAGATATGTATGTATTGGTAAGCGAGTCGAAGGTTCATCTGATGTTAGTTGAAACCGAAGTCTTGGCTAGAAAAGGTGCGGGGGATTAGGGACATATTTAGGGACCTACTAGCTAGCCCAGAAGCCAGGCATGTTTTATTTTACGCTGGCCTTCCTCGTTGAGCTTCAGATGGACAGCAAGACTATGTGAGATACTGCTGTACCATAAGAAACTTCAAAGCGAAGTTAACATAATGTTTTATTCACAGATACGCGGCAAAAGTGAACCTCCATTCGCCCAATCTGCCGACCAAGTATCCCGACAAAGAGCGCGACGTCTACCAAGCCACCAGGAGACTCCATGAGCCACACCAGTTTCTGGGCCGCCATTACCAACCTTAAGATTACTATTTAAGTACATTTTCATTTCACTATTCTTTGATCAATGTTCATCGGTATACTATAATCGCAATCGATGTTATACTATATGCCACGTCTGTGAAACTCTGCGCTTCCTTATGCCCTCATCTTACTAAATAGATGATCTTAGCCAATTATTTTTAAAATTCTCTCGTAAAATTGAATGTCACGCATGTAGAATTTGTTTAGAATAAGCCTTGTTTTATGTTACCACTTTGATTGTTCCACCTTGCGTTCTGTTTATGCTTTCAGAACGACGTTAATTAGATACTTTTTTATATGTTTCGACGAGTAGATTATTTATTGCATGTGTTTAAATAAGTGTTCCTAGCTTTTCGATATTCTATTGTGTTTATTTTATATCTATGTGGAAACCCGTTTATTAACAGGCTAGTATAAGATTTAAGACTTAATCGACGACAACTTACTTAGAATTATATTATGAATTTCAATTTGCATTTTATAATCTCTTATCCAAATGTTTATAATTGTGTACTGGTAGTATTTTAACAGAAAACATGTATTTCATGATCATGGTGGCAACTATTCTTTGTTTTTATTTTTGTTAAACATTTGATCCGTTACTAATTTGCAATAAACTTTCTTCTGTATTTATTTTTTTTATTATTTACCTATTTCTATGCTATTATTATTTTTAAATCCACGTAGTCTTGACTACAAAGAAATATCAAAGCAAATATATATTAAAATTTAGCCTACGATCAATTGTAGCTGTGGACGGTACATTTATATATTTGTTAATATTGGTAAACAATTATTTCGTCATACATTTCATAAAGTAGCAAGTAGCTACATTCCGCAGGTAGTAGGTAGTAAAGAAATATCAAATATATTGAATAGTTAACCGAAACATTACGAATTAGAATTACTGGAAGAATATTCCTATATTAACTGCTGTAACTTGTGCTTTGGGTGTGTAGTATTAGTATACATTTGTATAAAAAAAATTATGCTAACGCATTAAAATTGTATTGATATACCACAAATGGTATTTAACATTTAAAAACTAACAACACCCCGCGGTTCCACCCGTGTTATTTTTGTTTCGATTTGTCAAAATCCATCGTAGTAATAAATAATTTGGGTGTCAAATTTCATCCAAATCCCAACGTCCTTTTTTGTGGCATGCAGTAACAAACACACAAACTTTTACATTTATAATATTTATATGATTTGGTAGCCTCTCTAGATGCCAATATGGACATAGTACCGCCATTTTTCGGTATTTGATTATCTATACATAATTTTTTTTTTCATGGAATTTTTCGTACATTTTTACGGACAAACCTTGTCCTGACAATTACAAACACAACAAAAAAGAATGAACGAAATAGGTACAACCGTTCTGTTATGAACGTACATACATACATTTCTTTAATTCCTTTATATTTGTATAGGACACGTAAAATAAATTTACAACATTAAGTAAATCTTAAATAATAAATTTACATTATTGGAACATTGCTAATAAAAACTATTAGGGGCTTTATATATGACTTCGGAATGCAAAATAATATTATTTATTTGTGGACCAGATATGGCAGAAATTTACAAATAAAAATTATTACTTAGTTTTTCACATTTAATATTAAAAATAAATGTTATTATGCAAGGTATTCGAGCCATACTCAAAAAAAGATATTCTTGAATTTAATTGCAGACTTAATTAACAATTTATTTTTCATATTTTCTCTCCACTTTTCAGTGTTAAAATAAAAACTCTAAATTTATAGAAATTCTTTAAACTTCTTATCATTCTTTACTTAGTCTCTTGTTAAAGCATTACATTACATTAATTGCCCGGAAGTGATCTTGCAATGACAACAAATATGTTCTCCACAGTTTCCTCTGTAGCTGATTTTGTTTATTTTTTATTCATTGTCTTTAAATTGAATGCGCTTGCCAGTACTTCGCATGTATTGCAAGACTTGTTCTTAAATTCTGTATCCATATGTCCACGTATTAATTGAAAAAAGTATAGAATACATTAAATTAATTGATTAAAGATAACAATAATTACTTGATCTTAATTTCAATTAAATATAAAAAGGAAATAGCATCAGATAAGTTTCAATTACATTTAAATAGATCAGAACAGTACCTTTCGTAACTTACTATCATAAAAAAATATCGAGGCTTGATAACCACTTCAAGGATAATAAACAAACAGAAAACAGGACCATTGGGAAACAGACTGAATCTACAACGGCGAGTGTATATATCGCCACGAAACACGTCAGAGCTTACGAAGCTGGTGGGCTAGAAATAAGGTCAGTAGGTAATAAAAAAAAAAGGAAAAGGGGCTAAACTTCTTTAATTTGAATATTCATGTTGATAGTCATACTTTGTGACACACATGACAACTTTACAACCATCTTCTTTACAAATAAATAAAATTGAAGTGTTTGTATATAATAATAAAATAATCGCTTTTTACTACATGCATATGAATATAAATACGGTGCATATACTAAAATAACATTTTTTACAATTTTTGTCTGTCTGTCTGTCCATCTGTCTGTTTGTTTGTTCCGGCTAATCTCAGAAACGGGTGGATCGATTTCGATGGGACTTTCACTGGCAGAGAGCTGATGTAATAAGGCGTAAAATAGACTAATTTTATTTTTGAAAAATAATTTGGGTTCCGTATAAAAAAATTAAAACCTAAAAGCAGTATTATGCGGGTACAACCGCAGGCAACAGCTAGCTGACAATAAGGTATGATTATTATATAAAGATGCCCTTATTTTTGTTTTTAAGAATCGATTTTTAACAAGAATCCGTGCTTAGTTCCCGAACTTCGTCGATAGTATTCCTTCTCATTAAAGAAGGATGTTGATCGGTTCTTTTTTTCTTATAGCGTGGAAAAGCGGGTGTCACGGGTGTACAGGCGTGCGCTACATCCGTTGCAGCCTTCCTGGGGTAAGTATTCAGTAGTTAGAGGAATATGTAGTGAAATATTGTTGTTCTATTGGATTTGAATTTAATATTTTTTATTGCAATCTCTCTAGGTCTGTCTGCATGGAGGAAAGTTTTACAACTTGCACAATATGACGTTTTTATAGTTGTGTGTGTTTAGCCTATGTTTTTCATTATTCTAAAAATATGTGTACTTATATGTAGCGATGAAAATTATCCTGGTAAAGTTTTTTGCCCAGTTGACAACAATTGTGTTGTTATGTGGTAAAAGATCTGTGTAAAAACGATTGCTGAGATAAATTGAATAATATTAATCGTGTTTCGTTAAATACTTATATTGCCTTACATCTAATTGTAATTGTGATGTTGAGGTGTTTTATAAGTATTATTTCGCATTACCCTTATTACCTTCACGAAATGGGTATGTAGACTTTATTATGTTACTATAGCGTACCATAGCAAAATTAGATACATTTTTGATGATTGTAAGATATAAAATGCGACGCAATGATGTTATCTATACTGTGGCTTCGCACTAACGAAACATTAACATAAAATGCAAAATTCCGCTTCCTGTTAATCTACCAAAATGCGTAAGCGTATTACAAACATAGTGAAAGAATTCTGTTTATATTTAAAAAAAATTCTATACCATCGTTCAATGACATTATATATTATTTAATTTTTAGCTAAAGTTGTTTTTGCATATAAAAACTTTAGTTAAAACTTTCTTCGTTGCGAATCTAAAACAGATCAGTATCAGGCAGTCATTGGGCATCTGTCGTTTGTTGTCTTAACATGCCTATCCTATGAATGTACTCGACTCCGCGGATTTGTCTGTAAAATCTTCAGATTTGCAAGTAATGTTGTACGCGGTAACGTAGGGAGTTTTTGTAAACCTTTTCCTTAAGACGATACTTGGTTTCCCTTACGTTACCTGTGATCCAAACACCAAAAAAAAATATCTCCTTGAATGCGTCTAAAGCTAATAATAAAAATTATACAAAAAATATTTTCGGACGACTTCTTCTTTACAAGTTTTAAATTTATATTCTCTACTTGACCTTACTTAAATATAACATACTACTTACCTGTCATGCTTAATTGAGTAAAAATTTACTTTTGTTAATTAGGTAAAAACATCTATATATCCAAATATATCTTTATTACATATATGTGCAAGTATATAGTTTTAATGAAATTTAATAATGTGTTGCAAGAGAATTCACTTTTTATGATGAAATGTGTTTCTGTTTTCTTATATATGTGTTGAATATACACACATTTTATATGTCTATTTACCTCTTCATGCTTCACGTATTAATTATAACTGAGTATTATTTAAATTTTTAAAACAGTGATACTTTTCTTGTGTTTCATTTTTATTGTATGTACTACTAACAACGCTTCATATTGGTGATCATGATTAATATCACCCGGGTTTAAGGGTTACATGACAATTTAATAATCTATAATGAGGTAATTATGTTTAATCATATAAATTGTGGTCTACCGATCTCATGTAATGCTTAAACGTGGATAAGATATATTTTCATATATTTAACGTAATTACTTGAGTTTATTTGGTTTCTAAATGAAGAACCTTTTTACAAATTTAGATAAAATTATGCCTTCTATGTACAATGCCTCTAAAAAAGGCAAGTGCGAGTCTGATTCGTGCACCGAGGGTTCTGTACACGGAGACCTATTTTTTCGGATGTAATTATATATTTACGGTTTTCAGATTTTTTCGTTGACTTGCACTATGAGAGCGCTTCTAGCCAAATTTCATTATTCTGGGCTAACTGGAAGCGCCCTGTAGGATTTGATTCCCTTGCATTACGTTAACTTATAACATAGCAATGGTTTAGCGACCTAATATTTAGGTTGTCATTTTACCTTGAAAAACAAGTTTTCTGAAAAAACAGGTCTATCCTAGACGAAAAACAAAGTAATGCTATAGGGGGTTTTGAGGTAAAAAATATCTAATAATAGAAAAAATAGGCACGGAGTGTTTAAAATTTGTAAATAAATTGGAATAAATGTATAGTCTATACATATGACATAAAATATTTATTATACATATTTAGTCTTTGGTAAATTGTTACGTAGACAGTGGCGGATTTACCAACAGCTTGAATTGACATTCTAAATGCTACTGAATTTATTGGTACAGTTATTTATGCAAAATTTTAAGCAATTGTTGTAATGTTGAACCATAGATAACCCCGTTGTGACCAAAAAGTGTGGCGCAATATTAGTAACCATAGAGACCAAAGTGTGGCGCAGTTAGAGCGAATATTCAACCTGATTGGCTGTTTAAAAACAAGTCGCAGCAACAGATGCGATGATTGGTTGAAATTCGTTCGCATAAGTGCTCCTGCACATATGTGTACTGAGCCGAAGTATATTTTAATGAATATTACATTATTTAATATTAATTCATTAATATTGAATATTATTCAATTAATTTAATTATTAGAACGTTGTGATGGATGATAATATGTTTAAACATTATATTTCGAAATGCTGCAAGACATATTTAGGTATCACTTAACAACAAATCAAGTTTGTGTATTTTGTTGTGTTGTTGTTGGTTCATATAATGTTATCATATATAAAAGATAGACCTTTTTGTTACATCGATTTTTAACTATTTTCCTTATAAACAAACCTAGTATTATAATTTAGCTTATATACTAAAGATGAGGTGGATAATTCACCTCAAAACCAATAGCGTTGTGTTCCGACTCAATTCCACCCGATTTATTTTGAATATTGGCTAATCTTTCTTGTCTCTTCTGCATTGATTAATATTACGTGATAATGAGTTAAAAATACAACAGAATGTCCAAGTAAAACTGGTAAATTCGCTGTTATTTTGTTTAGTAGTAAAAAAATACTTTTTCTTATATTGTTAATGGAAATATGTGTTTTAATGTTAAATTAATCAATAGACAGAAGTTGTAAATAGTAACCGCGTAGAGCACGACTCGCCGAATGTAGCGTTTAGAAGAGAGCTAAATTCGGGAGAGTCGAGCTTTTCGAGGTTATAGACATAACGGCGCCAAGAAGAAACTCATCATTGCTTCAGTAAGGAACTGGTATACCAACGCCATTTATTTATGTTAAGAAATGCATTCTAAATTACGTATATCGCTTTTTACGGACACAACATATCTAAGTACAATTGCCAGCACTGTGCCTCCATTTTATTGACACAGAAACATTTTTTATGATAACTGTTTAATATAAAAAATTAAAGGTTTGCGTCCGCTGAGTTACCTGTTTTGAAACCTGTCAGGGTTGTTTTACATTACAGTACAGATAATATATTTTTACCATTAACCCCCAAATATCTCGGGGTTTCATTCGACGCAGACATATGTTATTTCGTACCCGTACCTAGGATATAAGAAAGCCGACAAGAAACAACCTGAACATTTAGGAAACATCATGCTTTTTTTTTACTTTAAAAAAAATACGCTACTCTTATTAATTAAGCTCTAGGCTTGTGCTAAAAGGGTGTTTTACAAACGTAAATTACACTTACACAAACACCCAGATCCGAAAGAACTATTTGTAGATCATACAATTATTTGCCCCGGGTGGGAATCGAACCCACGACCTGTGACACCGCAGCTAACGTTTTAGCCACTGCGCCAACCGGTCGTCAAAAATTATATTCACCTTGATCCGGTTCCGAAAGGGGTCTTCAGACTCACTGTCAGGAGTCCAAGCGTACGCGTAATTATGATAAAGCTCCACAGAATACATTAGCTACTAACAGCGCAAACGTCGTTATTAAAATGTATTAATGTGTTTATTTTTACTAGTTACGTGAAAATCAAAGAGCGCTGTCGAACTGCCTACATAAATATTAAGGACACTAAAAAGTTGGAAATGACTTAGTCTTAGACCAAAACCTGTCAGTTTTTTCATCAAAAAATATCGTTTTACTATAAACCTGGCTGACTTTGACGAACGTCGGTATCAATACCACACACACACACACACACGCACGCACGCACGCATGCATGCACGCACGCACGCACGCACGCACGCACGCACGCACGCACGCACGCAC
>DWHK01000913.1:0-12295 GCA_018247855.1 Graphium androcles
TTAATAATCAAGTATTTCCAAGTATGCTCCACCAAAAGACTTGCTTGCAACATTATTTTTTACTTGTGAATTTTTCATAAAATAATAAAAAAAAAATTTTCTTCTTTGTGTTGTGACTATAACTGACTGAAACATTTTTAGAGATTAATAATATACAGATGTATATTATATACATATTTGCTATAAACATACCAAGTCAAACACTGTGATGTCCAATAAACAACTCTCCAAAGGTTTGGAAAAACTGAGTTTGGCACATAGCTCCATGGTTTTTGACAATGATTTGGTATGGGAGCAACTGTGCTCGATTCATTTTGAGTTTGAATTGTAAGAGGTTGAACTGTACTGTTTTCTTGAAGACACTGGCGATAAACAGTCTGTAAGAAAATTTTAATTATTTTCTTGACAGTGATTAGAAAATTTGAACATTATCTCACTTTGAAACACTGCCACTTACTCATTAATGAAAATATCCATAATTGAATGAATTTTGAAAGTTCATAAAGCAATACAAAATATTATATTTAGATTATTATCTGTTTCATTTACTAAAATAAAATATTTTACAGAAAGTATATAAATCAAATCTTTGATGTTTATTACAAATTAGGTTAAAATAAAGAATTACTTACTGATGAAACATCCAGTGGTAAGATGAACATAATAACAAAGGAAAAGTACCATGCAATAAGTACCGAAACCGTGACGAGTATGTGATTTCTGTAACAATCCCCATATCTGTACAATAAAGTAGCGGCTAAAATTAGCGCTGATATAATTTCTATCACAAACAACGTGTAAGCCATTTTTCTGTATTGTTAAATTAAAAAAATAGAGATCAAGTTTGTCACAGCAAAGTGTTAGCTCTGTTTTGAAGTTTTATTTTTTTCTTTCCGAGCTCTCGCCGCTTCGTATTGGAGTTCTTCGAAACGTATCTGTGTTGACGATTTCAAAGGCAACAATATAGGCCGCTGTATTTCGTATTCAGCTGAACATTCTTCGTAGAAGAGAATACCAGAGTCAGGCAGAATGGGATCAAATTCGATTGTATTGATTTGTTCCGACTTCTCTTGAGACATTTTAGGTCTTCTGATTCTTCGACATTGTCAATTGGTGTCTTTTAGCAAAATTATCAAAATATTTTTAAATACAATATAAATAAAAAAAAATATACGTTCAATTAATAAAAGATTATAGTCGTTCAATCACCACATCGCCAAACAAATCAATTTAATGCACAGATTGATAATAGTAATAAGTGTTTACATATGTATAAAAATTAGGACGTGCTCTGAAATGTGCTGCATGCTATTATCAATTATCAATATTAGGGAATGATCAGCTTTAGCACTGCTTGGCGTTGGTGACATCTTTTAGCGTGAATTCGAATTTGTATGAATTGTTTTAATAATGTTATGGGTTATATTATTACTTAGAATAAATATGTCATTAATTAATTATTTAAAGTTTTTAAATATTAACTGCTTGCAACAAAGACCCGTTGCTGTTACTTTAATCTGGAGCAATTTTTTTTTTATTTACTTTTATAAGGTACAGAATGTTGCAAATTGGGTGAATTTGTGTCTGTACCGCGGGAATGGTACAATTTGAAATCAATGCGCGTGTTGAAGGTGTAGGCCTTCAATGGTAATCAGTGTATTTATGTGATAGAGAACAAGGCACTTTAAGGCCAGTCGACTGGGGTAGACTGTCGTTTTATATTGAATGTTAGCTTAAAATAAAATGTACCTGGCCTGTGGTGTTATCAAATACCGTTTCTACTATAAATTTAGAGTATACTGATAGGTTGACACTGAAAAGAGACAGATTGTAGTATACGTCTGGGACAGAGCGAGATAAACCAGTAACCGTTTATTTACACAGTGTCGGGCTCTAACAGACTAGTAACAGTTACATCCAGAATAAATGTTTCTTATTTTTATATTTTCCAGTGCTTCAATGTTTAATATTGTACTTATTGCACTTAATTTAAAATGGTTACCTGGATGCACTTCAGCAAGGAAAGAAAACTCAGAAAGTTATACATTTTACATGTAAGTACAATCAAAATATTGGACCAATTAAAGCAAATTTTAGAAATTTTAAACAGTTTATTATTTCACAAATGTGAGCAAGAATCTTGCTGAAAAAGGACTAGCAGCAATTGATTATAATACTTCCGCTACTACCACCACTACCAATACATACAACAAAACGATGCAGCCTTAATAAGGAGGATAATCTTAGTATGCACGATAAGCAAAAAAAAACTAGTGGTTCCGGTTGGTTAAAATATAGTTACATTGAATAGTTACAAGAAATCAGACAAACATGTCTCCAGTAATGACGTCGTTGCCTGTGTGTCGTACCTAAGGTAAAGTGGCGCTACCTAATTTCTAAGATTCTTAGGCTAATCTTGTTATTTGAAGATTATTCTCCTGATATTCTATACTCCATGAAACGATGGTTTTGCTACTAACAGATCAAGAATAACTTGAACAATTAATCTTGTGCTTTCGTAGTTATTCTTCATCGGGTTGGGATCATATATTTATTTACTTGGGTATTTTAAATATATCTAATTTTATTATTTAATAAAACTTATGATAAACATGTCAAAAATGGCTAAAAAAAGGTACATAGTGAAGACTAGGTAAAAAAACAGTAAATATGCAATAAGCATGTCGAAGAGAAATGCTGTTCACCAAGAGGTACCAAAAGAAAAATTTGTCCTGGGTAATAAACCTAAACTTTTTGGTTTGATGTTCGTAGTTTATGGTGCAGCGCTATTAGTCCTGCATACATTAACATTTCACGCACATTATTGCATTTTCGGTTTCGCATTTGTCATTCGATAGCTGACCAACCCTCTTCTTTTTCTACCCCTTTCCCTTCCGAATCTTGATTATGTTCTAAACCCCTATTAACCTATGATGCTATTCATTATCCAAGGCTGGCAACGCACCCACAACTCTTTAGTTGTTGTTTGTATCAATGGGTAACATCAGGCAAACCGTGTGCTCGCTTGCCAACTTTTTCTCTAAAAGGAAGCTACGTGATTCATTGCCATGTACACAGCCTGCTGTTTATGCTCGTAGCTGCATTGTTATATGCTCTGCTGGAAATCGCTTTCTTGCTACCTGTGATTGATATATGCTCTGCTGGATACTATGGTAAGATTTGGGTCCTTTTTTAGCGAATCTTCTTAGGTTGATACTACATCTAGTGGCGTAGCGTAGTGGGGGCAGCAGGTGCGGCCCACCCCCGGTGGCACGTTTTAGGGGGCGGCAAAATTTCACAATAAATAATAGAAATATTTGAACCATTCTGTATTTTTATCGCAACTACAAATTCGGACAGATTGAAAAGAACACGGAATTTTTCATTACTTATTCTGTGACGAATTCGGGGAATCCCTTTTCTTTCGATGATATTTATATTATATTCAATTCGCTAATTATTTAATCTTGTCGATCGTCAAGTTGTACCTGATACAAAGTGATAGGTATTATACTTTTAGATAAACTTTTTTTATTTATAATCTAACCTGCATAATGCAAAATAATAATGACTGCTCTTGCCATAAAAATTATGTATGTAATGTATATTATACATTAAATTGAAATACCTAAATAAGATGGGGGGCAAAATTTTTTTCCGCCCTGGGCGATACCCACGCTACGCTGCTGGGCCTCAGTAAAACAATTGGATTTCATTAGCACAGATAACGTTATGGAAAGAACGTTGAACAATAATGCAGACGTGAGTATTTACAGCTTGTTAGCTGATTCAATATCTTTTAAGTTTTAAAAGAAACTAAACCGTGTTATTTTCCAAAAGCTTTCTACCGCGTTCGCGTTTTATTTTTAAATAATCTTCTTCGCTCAGGACCTGTTGATGTTCAAGTTTTATACTTTTTTTTAATAATTAGTTATATCGTATTACACGTGTTTTATTAATTATAAGTCTTAATCAATTGAAGATTATCGGATGAAAAAATATTACGATCTTGACGTCGATAATGACGAATGTCCATACAACTTATGAACTTTATATTTTTTTTTTCAATAACTTATCATTTGCACCAAAATTCGTGTGACACCGGTCTTATTAATTACGTTTCTCTATCGATTCGATATTCGTTTCCATTACCAATAATATAAATACGTATTCCCTCTAAATCACAATTTTAGCAACGGCTTAAAGATGTTTTCTTATCTACATATTAATACGTGAAGCGAAAAATTTATAAGTCTTTTTACGAAAATTGACCTGACGGAGGAGTATGAAATTTAGCACAGATAAAGTTATTACAGAGGAGGAGTGCAGAAAGCTAATATTTTTATATAATATGCATTAAAAATACATTGAATTTGTATATAAAATCATAAGACACATTATTATACCATTTTTCACATCACAATGACATAACATTTAAAATTCGATTTGATAGGCGCTTGTGGCAGATTTTTTAAATATATTAACGATTTTAAATACTGATAATAATTGAAAACTTTTAATCTATTTGTTACTTAAGCATATGTTTTCGTTACTATCATCTGTATAAATATAAATGTTTTTTATTAAATGTTGGAAGTACACGAACTTTCCCGGCACTTTGGGGTAACTCCGTCATCACCGTTGATTTTATATTATTTATTTATTTAATCTTTATTGTCAACACCTAATAAAAAGGAGTACAATGGGCGGACTTAATGCCATTTGGCATTCTCTCCCAGTCAACCCGGGACGTGTTGAAAAAAAGTGGTAGGTATAATAAGCTGATTAACAGATAGGACTAAATATAAAAAAATATGAATATAAATTACCTTATTATATTTAAACCATATGTATTTACTTACAATATAATATATAAACATTAACACACGACATATATAAATATATACATATATAACTACACACATACATAAATTCATATATACATACACACGAATATTATCGCTAGTGATAATACTTGGTTATCCACTGGATTAGTTATTAATGTTGTTTTATAGAAAATGGTCTCGTACTAAATATATGATATTTAATAGATATTTGTACCATCCATATTAAATAAAGATGTTAATATGATTGGTAGTCTAAATTACGCTTGCAGCATTACGTTTGAATGTATCTATCTCAATAAATTTTGAAATAACTGAAAAAGGGGTAAGACCGGTATATTTATAAATGTAGTCAACATTTAAATTAGTAACGTTAAATTGACATATAACCTGACAGAGTAAGAAAGTAGGTTTAGAATTATCATTAATAGAATTTTTTTTAAAGACTAAGGTTGGCAAGCAAGAGGATAGTTCTTCATAATATTTTTCTACTGTTATTTGAGGAAGATAAATTATTTTTTAATGTAAAAAAATTAACTAAAATGTAAAAAAAAATGTTGACAATATCTGCTTTGGGGAAGATCGGCGTATGAGGATCTTTCCTTTAAATGCTAGACGGTTCTTCCCCAACAGTAAATTTGAACGTAAGTATTTTATCACGACTAATATTTCAATAAATTTAGGTTTTTATTTTTATGTATAGAAATCATATAATACTACGACATATACATGAGACACTTATCAATACACTTCTTTAAAATATGCTGATAAATGAATACTCAAAAGATGACACTACTCACTCGTGTCTTTATTTGCTAACGGCTAAAATAAAAAAAAAAGTTTTAAGGCTAAAATAAAAAAAAAACTTTGTGCACAATATAAGCACCGTCTTACAATTTGGGTGCCGAAAAACGAGAAGGTGTACGAAGTTACCCCACGGACGCACTTGCCCCCCTTTACCTTAAACATGTAGTATGTCAAGCGTTTCTTCTTCATTCTTTAAAATGTTGCTCGAATTGAGAAGTGTGACATTCAGGATACAAAGAAATTAATGCGGAGGAGTTTACAATACTAAAAATTGGTCCATTGCGGAATCTCTAGTTATATTGAATTGTCTCACAAAATCTACACTTGTACAAGTTTTATTATCGTTGCAATAGATGTCGCTTTGCCCGGTCTGAATCACGGTATCGAGTGACTGACCAGGTTCCTTGTTCCATACTAATCTGTACCCTTAACTCAATTTTTGACCCGCTGGATCAGATTAAAGTCGATAACGCCCCCGCGGTATAAAAATGCCATTTTGTACTAATAGAATAGTTTTCAAATGATTTGTTTGATTATAATGCTTTAAAATACCAACAAATGTGCACTTCTTATTACATTCATTAGTACAGATTGCGTCAAAATAGGTAAAGACGTTTCGGAGATTAACCGCATCAAACAGACAGACCTTCAAAAAAAGTATTATATTCTTTTTATAAATTATAAAATTTATAAATTAGTTCATGTCTGTCTGTTTGACGATTTTTATGCAGTTTAATTTATAGTTTCTTTTTACCGTACCGGTTGAAAATTAAATTTTCTAATGTAATTTAAGTTTGTTTCGTTTTCTTACACAAATTTTGTCTTTGTAGTAAAGTAAAGTAAACGCTATTTATTTGTTAAATAATATTAAATTAAAAGTCATTAAAAATTTAAAACACATTCTGAAGTAAATAAATGAACAGAAAAATAAGCGATACGCTAGGATTCATTTTATTTCCGTTGTCCAGTAGCGAAACGTCGATGTAGTCGCAAACCATTTCATCCCATTTATCAGTCAAGTCTTCGATGCGTCGTGCTGAGGCTATCAGCTTGCGTCGCATAATGCTCTTCACGCGAGCTATGCGTTCTGGTGGGTCTACAAAGGCTCCCAATTTTCCCATTAGCTGCATGTTTACGTTTGCCTTTGAAGGCTCCACCATCACCACTGTGCTCATTTGTTGCGACACGTGCATGAAGACAGGAGGTTTGACCGTGGTCTTGTTCAACAGGCCCTCCTTTAGAAGCGTCTTCTTCAAAATTGACAATCTGGATTTTTCCGCCATTGACAGGTTATCAGTCGTATTAGTGGTATTCTCCGTAGAAGGCGAAACTGTAATCGATGTAGTACGCTGTGGTTCCGCTTGCGTTCGCAGCGGTGGCGACTCGGTTATTATTTTAATTGAACTTTTTATTAGAAATATAGTTTGAGGTTTCGTGACTGGAGTTGTATCGATTCCCACTTTCATTTGAGCCTTGGATCGATTCTTCTTCTTTAATTTGCGCCTTTGCGTCGTTGTCGGTATAAGCTCTTCGCCGTCGTCGGTAGGTATGTTATATCGGTCTAGCACGTAAGACCGACGGTACGTCCAAACTTGAACACGATGGGACGTCGTTGACCCCGTCGCTCTCGCTGAGTACACATAAGCCACAGGTTAGCCTTATGGCCAATCACTATTTTTATGCACTTAACACGCTCTTTTACTATATCGAAGAAGAGCAGTTTTTTACATAACCACGCTTAAATAAAACGTTAGAATGTAAGATCAATAAACTTTTATTTATTAGATCGAGGTCGCGTTAAAATAATATTTTGCATAATAAGCATTGAAATTTGTAAAGTAGATTAAAAACAAACTAAGGAATATTACTGCTGTTTTTAAATGTTCTTGTTTTAAAAAATTATAGTTTTGAAGAATAAATATAATACAATTTAAAGGTTTACATTATTATTATAATTAAGTTTTGCTTACCTTTCGTCCGTCGGTAAAGTACGGTGATTTTTTTCTTAATGTTGTTCACCCGTTTCATATCATAATAATCCTGATACTCTTCTTGCGATTTCTGGTCTAATTTCTTGGCTTCCAAACGGCTGATGATGTCGTCATCAACACGTAAAGGACGCTTTCCTGCATAATCTTCTTTTTTGTCGACTGATAAACCGAACCGCTCTTTTGGGGAGTACGAATCATCTGATGCCGGATACTCTCCTTCTTTATCCTTATCACCTTCGCTTTCATTTTTGCCTTCATCGTCATCATCGTCATCCGCCTCTTCACTATCAGCTTCAGTACTAGTGTCCGCTCGATCTCGTGGTTTCCGCTTAATAACTTTTTCTGGTGTACTTCTATAATTTTTTTCGTTACTAAACCGAGGTTCATATTTTTCCTCGTTCATTTCGTCGTCTTTATCAATAATATCGTTACTTCTTATCCGACCACCACTTAAGGGAATTCTGTTAATTTCGACGCTACCATCGGAATTTCGCCATTTCGAATGTCTACGCAAGGTTTGTTTGATTTTTGGCTTAATTTTATCCCCATTGCTTTGTATCAACTCCTTCGAATGTGGATTGCCGCCTAGCCGTCGTTGGCTGGGCGGTCTCTTAGACGTATTCGGCCAGTCATCTTCATTATTTGCGCTAGCGGATCTTACATTTAAATCTTCCTCGTATTTGTAATCAGGAGAGGCGGGTGCTTCGGGAGAACGATCTTGATCTTGATAGTCGTCCTCGATGTGTACAAGTTCCCGCTGCGACTCGCGGTACTCTTCGGAGCCGTACTGAGGCATTTTGGCTGCAGCGTAATCACCGTATGATGCTCTCGCTGTGCCCACGTAAGCTGCACCAACCAGTACTGCCAACAGCACAAACACCATTGAAAACCCCCTCCCGCCTCCCTTTTTTCTTACTCTACTGCGTTTTCTCTCGTTTTGTCCTACCGACGTTATGATGATACAGTTTTAAAATAATTTGTTAGTAATAAAAATAAAATATTCGACATGATTACTCACATTTGACTACGAATTTGACATAAAAATCTGTCAGTTGACGTGCCAATTAAAAGTAAAATGGTAATAACAAGCCAGCAAAACTCTTAAATTTTAAAATAATTATCGCAGTGGCTTAAAATTTTAATATTCAACTTAAAAAAAATTATCATGTTCAGATTCAATAGCGATGAAGCGCATGAATAAATTCAGCAGCAGAACAACACAATGGTGCTTACTGGCATCAGAGAAAACTCTAAGTATTTTCATAGACGTTAAATGTTTCAAATATTTTAAAAAACGTCATGCCGTAATTTATATCAAGGCAACATGTAAGACGAAATATTATTTGCAAACTACCATGATTATGAAATAACGAAAGGGCTGCGTTATGAGCGGGGCTAAAAAAAGTACAACAGAAGACGAGGGAGACTGTGATTGCTACGCAAAATCACGTAACAAGGGAACATGCCCTCCTGTGCGTCATGTGACGCATCCACTGGTAAAGGCAATATCTGTAATCAATTAACATAACTGACAATGTAACTCAGAGGGGTCAGAAAGAAATTTTAAGAAGAATACATGATAAAAAAAGTTATCAAAAACATAATTAAAAATAATAAAAATACAGTACTAAATGTGTACATCTAAAATACCTTAATTGAGTTTGTAAATACTGATTTATTTATTTTATTCATTTATTGTGCTTGAAAGTAATTTTGAATGGCTCCCCGGCGTCTTTTACAAGGTTCCATGTAACTTGCCCTATTAGTATGGTAATAAGCTTGGGATAAATCCAGTAGATGAAATTTTAATGAATTAAATAAATTTCTTCTCTATTCTACAATATGCCACATAAGTTTTTAATATACAGTATATAATTAAAGTAATAATACAGGTTTTTAATCGAAACGAAGCTAACCCATTACGTTTGGGCTCAATTGATGCAGTAAAACTTTGTTTTCTTACACCAATATAATACATTGTAATTAAACTAAATTTATAAAATTCGTAAATCAGTTTTATTTTAACCGACTTCAAAATAGGAGGTGGTTCGTATGTTTATATTTATTTTCTCATATATGTTCGAGCATTACATCGAACATTAGCATACTTTTTAATTCATTTTTGCAAAGGGTATACCTTCGGATTAGTCCCATAATTTTTTCAGAAAAATAGGTTCAGTAGTTTGTTTTTAAAATCAAAATTTGATAACAAAAAATTTCATGAAAATTCTAAGGCGTTTGAGTCGGATTTTTGTAATTTTCTGAGAAAATAATCTTGTGCAATAAAACTATTTTATTGTAAATAATTTATTTGTAAACATTGACTTTCAGCGTTACTACGAATTCACCCAGGAAGAAATAAAAGCCTTAGAAGAATGCGACAAAGAAAGCTTTTACCAGCGCTGCTTGCCTTTTAGTACGTTACTAGCCACCCTGACCTACGCTGGAATCCGAAGTGGTGAGCAACTCCTCAATATCAGTAATAACGCTTGACAATTCTTGGACCTTCATGGAAGTAAGAATGTTGTCACAAGTTAAAATATCATTTGAAAGTTTAATAAATTAACAGTTATCTAAAGTGTTCTTACTTCTATGAATGTTTTGTTATTTTAGGCTACCTGAGCAGAAATCCCCACTTCGGCGCCGTGCCAAAGGTAGTGTTAGCGATTCTGCTTGGCCATACGCTCGGCCGAATCTCCTATTTGAAGATGTGCGAGGCCAAACTCCGCCATTTGCCGACAAGTAGCCACGTGGGAAATGTAATGCGAGAGTATCATTCGAAAACAATGTCCGCCCAAGAAGTTCAGGCAAAAAAAACGTAGTAATGGCAGTAGTTTCCAAAGTCCAAAGATGGACTTGCCCGCAATGAGAAACAAATTTAAGGCATTACTATTCTAATATATATATTTTACTATGTGTATATTACTAGTTTCATTAAAAATATTTCTTTTTGAACGAATTATAATATTATGATCAATACAAATACACGTATATTTGCTACTTTGTCAAAGTTGTAACCTATTCCTAACCTTGTATTCTACATATGTACATATGTACACCAGTCTTTTCTATAACATAGGAGATAATAAAGGAGTACCATCTTTGCACAAATCACATGTATCTAGTCTAACTGACAGCAGCTAATACCAGTTTAAAAAACGACCAAAGTGGAGCTAATGTAACTAACTAACTATATGAAGTTACAGCCGTTGCCGACGTGATGTAACCAGTGTATTTTAAGTTCCCATTTGTATTGTAATTGAATTATATTATAATTGATACAATTGTATCGGAATTATACTGTACAGTGTAGCCATCTTTATTCCCTTTTCCAAAAGGCAGTTAAATACATAAAGTTGGCACTACTTATCTCTACACTGAAAATTTTATCCTCTGCTAATAACATACTTAATGAATAACTGTCACAGAAACCTTAAGAAAGTTTTTTTACCGGCGAATTGGTTTTACTTTAGAAAATATTTTAGATACCTACGACCAACATAAGCGCTTTGTGAACATACAATTTTTTATATTTTCATATTTCTTTCCTTTCTATAGGTCATATCTAATTTCCTTAAATTTAATTAATTAAATCTATATTTACATTCCAATACTTATATTCGGCACTTACATATTTGCAGCGTAAACGCATATTGTAAACATGAACTTTAAAATAAAAAAAAAATTGCAGAAAATAAAGCCGAGTGATTGGTTGGACAATCTATCTCTGTTATCTGTCCTTAGTATGTCGCGTGACCATGAAGGCTATAATTATTCAAAGCGTCTGAAGCTGTAAAACGCGCTAAAATCTGTAACCCTGTTTTATTTGACATAATCTACGAGTGAAAACGTAGTTTTATAAATATGCGGTAAGTAACAATGTAAAATTATTTCATACATGCAACGCACCGTAGAGACCATGAGGTGTCCGATTGCATACCAAACAGGCGCAAAGTCTGATTGTATATCGAAATAATAAACGCGAGTTTACTGGCAATAACTTTTATAACAGCTCTTCCCATACTTGTAGGTCAGCTTAACTGGAGAAGTACCATTGTAACTGCGTACCTTAAGTACATTCCCGATACGAAAATATCAAACATACAATTACTTATAAGTTATTACCAAAACTGTTAAGAAATAGGATAACATTCCAACCCTGTTGTGGGTACCGAACCTTTCACACGTCCTTAGTCCCTTGTATAAATACATCCACCTTGTTTTAAATAAGTTATTCTTTTCACAACCGTCTAAGGAGTATCATTTCCTTCCCTTCCCGCCTTCAAACCTTTGGTTGAGCCACGGCTCCTAAATTGGTGACTCCGACGTGATCATCCCTACCGACGAGGTTTTTAAAGTCTACTTGATTTTTCCGAACCGACGACGTGAAAATAGATCAATAAGCTATATCGCTATATTCAGCTCAAGCTTAATCCTCACATTAGGCACAAGCTCAAGAAATGCACAACGAAGCCTGCGGCATCGCTATGTCGATGCGAATCCCAGCATTTTGGCACGATCGAACTAAGCTTTGACCTATTAACTTCGAAGCAACTACACGCCATCTCAAGAAAGATCAGCATGAACTGACGCAGATGGTCATCAATTAGCTCGACGAAGGAGATCTAGATCAAATCTGTGATCTTCCTTGCG
>DWHK01000914.1:0-12291 GCA_018247855.1 Graphium androcles
ACTAAGAAACAACAACACAAAGTCATTGTCCTCCCGCGGGATTCGAACCCACGACCTCCGGTTTGTAAAGCAAGGACCTACCACTAGGCTACGGAGGCAGGCATATACCTTATAGACAATAATATTAAAAATTTTCTTGTAATTCATGTGCCTGCTGGCCCAACCTTTGAGTGAAGAGGTTCGAAGCAAGATTACTGACGCTATCCCTGGTATTAAATTGGCGTGATCGGGATTAATAAAATCATAACACATCGCGCTGCGTTAGTTTCGGTCCGTACGTCGTCACCCGCTGCGAGACATCCAGAACAACGTGGTTCGATGCCCCTTAATGTGATTCAGAGATGTAAGTAATTCGATAGGCGTGTGTTATGTTGCAAATTGGTTTCATGTTTTTGTACTCCTTAGTTCCCTGTGGTGTTTGTCAGTTTAAAATCGATTTGTAGAGTCGAACGGACATAAAGTTTCGATTCTTAATGTGCACATGTCAGATTAGGGACAAAAATAAATATTGTGAAGAGAAGAAAAGGAAAATTATATGACTAAACTCCTAATCTCGTTTTAAATATTAAGAATTTATTAATCATAGGATCGAATTACAATATTGATGAAATATTCAACAACACGCAATTTGCGTTATCCACCGCTTACTTGCGCGTCTCACACTCTTAATGCAATAGCGCATAAAATAGATTTGTTCAACTGTTCATTGAACGAGTTCACAATGGCTACTTATTATGTTTTAGTTTTTGATCTAATTCATTTGTGGTTGAATTTTGGGCTCACCCGTAATGATAATTGTAAATGGATGTATCGAATAAATAAAAAATATTTGAATAGATGCAAACAACTGTGGAAATAATCTTCAACATCAAATTGATCTAATCGAACTTCAAACGGAATTTACCGATGCTACCTCGCCAGCCACGATGAATAATTCTAAACAAGGCTGCCCGCACAAAGGGCTGAGATCAATACGGGCCGGTGGCACCGCGACCCAGATATTGGAGGTAAATGGGTCGCCGTATTGCGGCTCTAGGTCGGCCCCTAGTTAACTATGTAAATTGCCCACGTAATAACATCGTTCACCTGCTTTGAAAATATCGACGGGCAACATATTTTATAGTGTATAGTGGTTGACATTTAATATTGCATCAGGGATTTATGAGGGCTGGGTTAGTAACTATGATACAGACATAGACAGTGGCGGATCAAGGATTTACCGAGCCCCGTCCCCCTGGATTCGCTACTGATGGTAGAGAAGGCTGATCCGTAGCCTTATCGTAAATAAAAAGTGCGATGAAAAGTGAAATCCAACATACGTTTAAACTTCAGCAAAGAAAAATTTTTGTTGTCTGAGAAGTCGGCTTACGGACGATGATTTTACGTGATAAAGTCATAAGAAAACATTTATGAAAAACAGCATACCGAACGCTTAGGCCGACCGTGCCTCTGTGCTGTTCCATGTTCCGCGCTCTCACTTGTACGTTCGGCTCAGACGGAACGTGACAATGAGTAATGTTTTTTCGTGCGTGCAGCCGGCATTCATGATTAATGAGACGTTGTCACGTCAAAATAAATTAAAATATATACAAGCTTTTATGTAGTTTATTAAATTTATTCTCCGGGACCGAACATTTGAAGGTCTCTTTATTTTAATGACAACTTATTTCCTATATTCCAGCGCCATGGCCTCGGCCAATCCGTGCCTGAGGGTCCGAAAAGCGCACCTGCCTCACTCGCGTACCTCGCAAGGGCCTTCGTCAAAATTCGACCATCTGCCCTGCAGCTGCGAAAGCTGCGTAATTGACCAACACACGTTAAACCCGCCAGCGCTTTTAGAATAACCTGTATTCTTGTAAAAAAAACTTTTGGGTACAAATTTAACCGTATATCGTTTGATTTCTTTATTTGACGTTACAACGGATACGAACATTTGCAAGAAATACTATGTTAATCATTGCGCGTGGGACATCATAGTTGCGTTGATGTTGCATCGGCGTTTAAGTGTCGTTTTAACCAAAGCGTTTGACATTAGGATGCATACAAATTCGCCGCAGCATCTTGCGCACCGATGGTCCCACGTTCGATCTGTCATATATAATTAATGTATGTAATAATCATTACATTAGATTCTTAATGCATAGTCAGCAATCTCATAGTCTAACTTTGTATCCAAGGCTCATAGCCAGTTCAGTTTGAGTCTGACATCCAACCGCGACGTGTCTGTGACATTTTATAATCTTTCAAGTTCATTATTTTAATTTAATTATTATCCAAAGTTTGTTCTATCAAATGAATATTTCTTTTTTAAAAATTGTTTTTTTAAATCCCACATAACACATCCTGTTATGTGGTACTTGGCAATTACGCGCTGAGCTATCTTTATGTATTCAGCAATCAGCAACAAAGTCGACATAAATGCTGTCATTACGTTTCAACTGCGTCTGCATGAGAATTGTATTCAAAATGAAGTCGACTGGTGCGAAATTGTGAAGTGCGAAGTTCTGACTGCTCTCTAAATGTTTGAACGCCAGAAAACCGCCGAATTAGAGTTTTTTATTGACAATGTTGTAAAAAAATAATCAATTAAAACCAACAATATCTACATACAAACCAACTTCATTCTTAGTTGCGTCAGGATATCTCATGCCAAAAAGATCCCAATGTAACCCTATACCAGTGCAGGAGTAATTAATTATGCAAGACCGCATTAAAGAACCCACCAGCGAATAAATCGGTGGCGATCAGTTGTGGCCAATTGTTGCCCACCAACGAGTATTTACGAGCGTTCGCGTCGAGCTTTATGAATTTGCGAGCGTCTGGTGGGGAAGCTCGTGAAACTCTCATTCTTCATAATGAACGCGCCGTTAAAGACAGGATGCCATGTCGCTGCTCATTTGATCGATATTGTCTTACATCAAAAAGGGACAAACGTTCGGTGCCTGGGAGACGGAACGTGGTGTTGTCGCTTTGACAAAATGGAGACATTAGTCACATTTGTGACTGAAGTTACTGATCCATATCGGATGTTGTGACATACGGTACACTTATCTTACGATATATATACGATCGATACGAACAATCGGTTAATATACGGATTTTTTCTTACTTGGCTTAACTGTACGGGGTAAAAACCGGTGGTTTTTACACGTTCATGACATTTTTTAATAACCGATAAAAGTGAATCTCTTCACGATGACGCAACTAGATCTTATTGAATAGTTCATCTAAAGGTCAAAAATACCAACTCCGATAGTAGACCATGAAATCCTTTTTTTCAGTACTGTGCCTTTATTTAGAATTACTTAAACGCTAGATAGAAGTATCAATAATTTTTAAATTTTTTTGACCGTACCCTTGTTTAACTTTGACGAAACAGATACAAAACCTATGGCTCCGCCATCTTATTTGTGGTCAAGCGAACAATACCGATCGTAAATTAAACGGCTCCCAAATGCCGAGATAGACATCTCAAAGTTCGGGGATATAGCACAAAAAACAGGGCCGTGAAAGATGCGGACTGGTGGTATAATTAAACAAAGTTACATTTTAAACATCCGACATTGACATCTGCTTGTAATGACAAACTCATAAATAATCTCCCGCTGTGTTCGGGCTATCCTAAGCGCCTTTGAAAGTCTGGCGTAAATAATTTCAACATCGATATGGTATGAGAAATATCTTTTGGTATTAAAACCGTTAATTAAGTACAAAACCATAAAGTGAAAATGAATGAAAAAGCTCAAGGAAAATGGAACATTATAGTTTAGTAAATTACATTAAGAAAACAGTTCTGCCAAATCGTGATCTTTCACGTTTAGTAAGTTTATCTCCGTATCAAAAGTTGAACAACAAAATGTGAAGTAACAATAAACTCTGAATTTACATCATACTTATCTGCCAACATACGAAATGAATTATGGACGGACCGTTAACTCATATTTTATCGAAGTACAAATACACCCCGTATTTCGAAATACGTAATTCCGAAAATGTAAGTGATACATTTCGTAAGACGAAAGCGATTGCTCAACGCTGCGTCCGAACTTATCGATTATCGTTGTCGATCTTCGGTCGCGAGTCATTAGCTTGCGCAAGCGCGGTGTCGATAACCGCCGTTATGATGGCTATCGGACCCCATAGATCGGGGGCCGGCGGCAGGACGCGCCCGTCTCGGTTCATCTGTCAAACGACGACGATGCTTCTTAATAGCACCTCTCGCTTCACGGGTTCGGAACAACTCGACGTGGAAAACTCTTGAATGATTCAAGTGATGCTAGGTCCGGCACTAAGACCGTTTATGGGTTTACTCTGATAGTGAGGATATAGATCTTAACATGTTCTAACTCAGTACATTAGCTAATTCTTAAAACATTCAATGTTTACTGACTTCATACAAAATTATTCTCAGTTTTAACGAGTTATCCGATATGGGAAAGATCTGTTGCCTAGCGGTAACATAGCGTATTTTGTAGAAAGTTTTCCACTAAGTAAACTGAAATTCGTGAAAGTGTAAGGAGTTCGGAAGAACATAGTTAAACTGAACGTGACAATAGTTACAGAGCAAATAATGAAACCTTGTGAATATTCATTTAGGAATCTGTACCAAATATGTAATTTTCCCTCTAAAGCATTCGTTTCTTATAAAGACATCTTAAAGACAGTATAACCTAGCTACTGAGTATTTGAAACTCATTACTTACTCACAGGAAAACATAGATTACGTAGTGACGACCGCAAAAGTGCTTTATAACTGAATCTTGCAACTGGCTGACTGCAGCATGGTCGATTAGAAAAAGAAAAAAAAAGGTTTCAGCGTTGGCACGCGTGTCTTGTCTGCTAAAGCAGCGGCAGGTGCCCTTGATGCGCGGCGCCAGTGGACAAAAAACCGTTCGTCTAATAAGGTTAGACGCTCCGACGTATCACTGCGACCAGCGGTATACGTTGAGCATAAATCACAATGGCTCGAGATAAGACAAACCGTAACGAATTCAGTTCATTTATATTTATTGGTTGACAGAACAGCGTCAGTCGTTTGCAAATATAATGTATTGTCCTTGTATTTTGATGGGTAAGACGAAGCTCTTCAGTTTTAAGATCAGAAAATCTATGTAGATGCTCTAGTAATGCTTTTCTGTACACATGGGTAAGATCCGAAAAGTTATTAGCTTAAATGTACTCAAACATAATCGTCGTTAAGTGCAGATTATTATCTGTTAAAGTCTAGCACAATTGCAGCTCTTCACGTATTGTCATGGGAGGCATATGAAAAAAAATCTGAAGTTGTTTGTTTGTGCATACTGAGATACTTTACTGTAGTAATCATAAACGTTAAAATCTACCACACTGTGCCTTCGTGCAGCCAAAAATTGATTGTGTGTTGTGTGAAGACTACAAGATTTAAGAAAAACTTTGGGTTTTGTGCAATTCATTAGAATTCCGGTATTATGAAATCGTAGAGACAATAAACTCAGTAGCGCGATGGCGTAGAAGCTATGTAAATATGGCGATGAACTGAATACCGTACATTTGTTACTAAGGCAGAAAAAATATATTCTATGAGTTTAGAAAATATATATTGTATGAATTTTATTATTATTATGTATATCTAAACAAAATATATTTAAATCATAAGCGTGCAAGATTTTCTAATCTCCGCATGTAAAAACAAATCATTGCTATAGTTATTAAGTTTATACGTGTAGTTATAACAGGTGTACTCTATAATACATTTATATTTGCATACACAATCCACGTAATAACATTAAAAGCGAGGGATTACGGCCGAGCCGGTTCATATCGTTCGGTGGTATTAAGCAATCGCAGTGCAATCAAATGGGAACGATGCCAGTTGTTGTGGGCACTGCGCAGCGGAAGTCATAAAATCACGGCAGGGCCGCGGACGGACCCTTCGCCGGCGAGAGGTCCACTCGCGGCGGCCGCTTCCTCCCGACAGTGCGTGCGGACGGTCCAGTGAAAGTCACAGAGTAATCTGCATCGATACTTACCATTTTCACAATACATTACAATAAATACAAACTAATATTACAAATACGAAAGTGGTTTTGTTTATATATTTATGTGTTACGCTTTCATGTCTCTACTAATCAACTGATCATAATAAAATTTTGCATACACGTAGTCTGGGGTTTACTAAAGATCATCGGGTATTTGACATTCAGAAAAAGTACAGTTCCCGGGGGATGATATCGTAACATAATGCCTGCAACACAGACAAAAGAAAAAGAACTAGGGAAAAGGCAAATGATTTCAGAGTAATGCTAATTATTGTTAAAAAAATTGCAAAATCTACATAAATGCGAGCGAATAAATCACGGGAAATAGTTGATTATTATATATATATGTATCATACAACAAGCTGATAAAAGACCAAACGACAAGAACACTCCTTACCTTCACTTCCTTGTCGTAAGAAAGGAAGAAAAAATTAGTAATGTTTCTGTAATTGTGAATTTTATATAATACGTCAATAATTTTTGTTAAATTCGCGACTGTCAGCGTCTGCGCAAGGATTACACTGTGACGCTGTCGAGAAGAACAATAGACGCTAGCGAGGGGTGCTGTGAGCATTGTAATCAATTTTTCAAATTAGAGGGTCCCAACAATCACATTGTGCGGACGTCAGGTCCAAATGAATTACAGCCCAGCGCTCTACTGCCGCGGCTAATGACTTTTTGTTCGGCTCGAGACTGAATACGTACCATGTGAAGAGAATAGGAGCTTTGAGAAACTTTAAACCTAAGAACACATTGTGGTTGATTCTGTTTGGAAACAGCTGGGAGTAAGAGAGAAGGGATCACTATAAAAATAATACGCGCTAGGAATACTTACTAGTGAGATCTGAAAATCAAATAAGTTTTGTTATATCAGTTTGTTAGAGCTTTCAAGGTATTTTTTTGTATTGTAGCGACGTTTTATATCAACTTATTTACATGCATAGCCATCCACGAGCCGTAGTTGAAGCCAGTAATTAGAAAACTAAACGAAAACGAGTAATCAAATCCAAAATAATTTTGACTTATTAAGAGACATTTATTTTTCTGTGTCATTAGTATTTATATGTCATCAATATAATCCTAGATACACAACCAGAGTCTG
The DNA here is from genome assembly GCA_018247855.1 of Graphium androcles. Classification (NCBI taxonomy): domain Eukaryota; kingdom Metazoa; phylum Arthropoda; class Insecta; order Lepidoptera; family Papilionidae; genus Graphium; species Graphium androcles. The sequence goes on from DWHK01000914.1 coordinate 7,120, forward strand.
GAAAACGTCCGCAACGCAATGTCATATTGTGTACTCATTTGCCTTGGCAAAAACAATAAGTATAATTTTTCCCGTGTTGGATTTTGCTTTGTAAAAACAATTTTGTGCCCTGAACATAAGTTTTTTTTAAGTAAAAAACGGTGCCCTTATTATAAGCTCTAGGCTTGTGTTACAAGGGCATTTCACAAACATAAATTACACTGACAAACACCCAGATCCGAAACAACTATTTGTAGGTCCTACAAATATTTGCCCCGGGTGAGAATCGAACCCACGACCTATCACGCCGCAGCTAATGTCTTAACCACTGCGCCAACCGGTCATCTAATAGTATAAATTTAATCTAATCTAATAAGTATAAATTTGCAAAACGAAAAAAATTGTGTCATCCATAACTTTGACATGTAAAATTAGAAGCGGGTTTGAATGTTACTTTTGTTTATAACTGTGTATATGGGGATTTTTTTGTATATCAATGGTCAAAATAGAGATATTTTACAATATTGAGGTAAAGAGTCCCTTTCCTTGTAACTAGCACATTACTGTATATATATACATATAATACGAAACATTTCAAATTTCGAAATCATTTACACTGTATTCAAAATGTCAGCGATGTCAAGATTAATGGGGAGATTGGATCAAACAATATAATTGATCAAATAACGGATACGTTATAGGATAATCGAGTGGCGTTGCCCAACTTCTCGCGCGTTGTGCGTAGTTTACGCAACGGCACAGCGATGGGGGCGCAGGCCATAAATCAATACGAGTCTGATTGTTTCAAAGGTAGGGAGTTATCACTGCGACGCTGCGCAATATGTCGGAAGCGCCATCGGGTGCAAGTTATGACGCTCAAGCGGGAAGAAACTCCTCGCAAGCTATGCTTACGAAGATTACTTAAGGCTGTTTGAACTGTTTTAAGTTCTTTGTATCAGTTATGACAGTAGGAAACGAAATTAGTAAAAAAACTTTCGAAAATTAAATACAAGTTACGTGTGTTGTACAGATGATTTTGATGACCTATTGTAGTTGCTAAGCCATTGCCTTAGATGTCGCGGGTCGTGGGTTCGATTGCCACCAGGAACAATTATTTATATGGCCTACAAATAATTGTTCCAGATCTGGGTGTTAGTACACGTAGAAGTTATGTTTGTAAAACGCCTTTGCTACACAAACCAAAGAGCTTATAGATTGGGCATCGTTTTAAAAAAAACATCAAAACGTATTAATTTTTTTATGAATTTCTGTTAAATTGATAAAATGTCATCTTTCTTCTCCCATCTCCCACAAGCTTCGCTTTGTGAGGAGTGCAATTATAAACTTACAAACGCAAATGTACAAATCAATAAATCTAAGAATACAATAATACACACATAACGAAGCCAAAATCCGATACAAAAATTAATCCGCTAATAATTTATTGTTAGTTCATCGCTTCACAAGCGTTTGCAAGCCATAGCCATTGGTTACGATAAAAATAAACCTTGACAAACGCAATTGCAATCGAACTTAACAAATACATTCTCCCACTCGCGAGTACACTGCAATTACGGTGCAATCTATAAAAAAAGGCATCAAACGGTACAATCAACACGTGTATCTATTAAACGGTGGGCGCCGGCGTCTGTTCGGTGCGACATAAAAATGACAAACGCCGGGGCGGGGAGGCTTGTCGCGTAATAACATTTGTACAGAGCACGTCGAAGCGAACGCGATGGCTTAATGAGTGCACGGGCACGGCGGGTTATTAATGTTATTGGGGCGACGCCTGCGCCGGCGTTTCGCGGGGGCGTGGCGGCTAAGGTGCGATTCACAGCGCACCGAATATGTCGGCGAGCGTTGACGTGAACGCGTGATTCAGACGTTCCTACCACAAGTTGGGGGATGTGTTCTGTATACAATTTCTGCACTGTTAATATTTTATAGGTTGGCAAACAAACAGACAGTTCACCTGAGTAAGATTCAAATTGAATTATTAATATTCAATACGTTTATTCACATTGACGCTTGCGCGTTTTTATGAATGGTCAAGTTTTACATAAATATTCAAGTTCGTAAAGAAGCTCACCAGCTCGAAAAGGCAGAAGCGGGCAAGAAACTCAGGAGCGTTGCAACAAGTGTATGAAGAGTTGCATATGCATCGCTAGCCGTGGATATACTATAGCATACCTTACAAATATAAGGACATATCCTTGGGTAGAGGGTTTAGGAACATATTAAGGATTAGAGATAAAAGGGGTGAGAAACAAAGGGTAGAATGCTATGTCGAATGCCTGGATTGTAATTTGCCACCGGGCTACTTAACAATCCAGACATACCTAATTTATGCTGGCTATGTGTGAGGCCTTCTAGCAAAAGCTAAGAAGTTGTGCTATACCACCTTAGTTTTTGTTCCAAGTGAATCGCATGATGTTCCAAGTTACAGGTTACAAATTTCTATGTGGCATTCCGAACGCGCCCAATTCCGCCCAGTGTGAGTCGTACCTAACGGAGACGCAGGGAAGCGCGCTCGTGTTTTATTGCGCGCATAATTGTCCAAACAACTGCGCACTATTTCATCCGCGGGTGCCGCCATTGACAATATCGCTGTCGCTATCGCTAATAACTACTGTTGGCTATACGGTAGCCCGATCGATCGGAACGCAGTTTCACATAACTGTTAGTGGACACGATATTAATGGTGCAAAAAGGTTTATTTTATTTCGCCTAACGGACTACCAATTTTTATTTAAAATAAACAAAAGTTACATCCTAATCTTCTGTCAACTTTCACTTTAATTTATATACATTGACACAACCTTAGTTCGTAAGTGTTCCTAAAAATCATCATACGTGTATTATTATTTCCGAATAATTATCAAAAAAAAAACTTTAAATTATCTTTTTAGATAATACCTATATCCTTGAGTTAAAACCGTATAAGATTTAGTACAGTACTCTCCTTTCATCTCCTGTACATTCAAACGCTATACACGACTTTCAAATGTCAAGACAAAATAAGATCATGTACCATTTGTAGAGTTGAGTAACAAAATAAAAAGGAAACTCGCACTGCGTTTAACACATCTGTTGAATTAAGCAGAACATGTAAACGTGTGAAAAAAATGCATGGATGGACATTTGGGTTCCCGTAAATCCCGCGGGGGCCGTTGCCGGGCGACGGAAACGATCTGTACGCGTCGCCAACCAACTCCATCCGTCACAATTACGAGCAGACATCGCCGCGGCACTTCTGAAATATCGCTCGGGCGACTATCGCGTGCGCCGCTTATCCGATTTATTGCTATATAATTCATCGGGGTTTCCGATTGATTTGCAGTGTCACAAAGACATATTGGGCTGAGAAAGACGGTCGGTTGATGTGAAACTTTTATTAAAAAAAAACTACTATGTAACTAAAGTTAAGAGAGGGAAGTAAAACGGCCAACAAACCAGAGGCACCCATGACTTTCACCCCTATACAGATTAACACTACCCATGTATGGTTCAAACACCAGTTCATTGACCAATAAATCTTCTATCTATAAAAGCGCTGACTCAAACAGAACGGATATGGGATGAACATAACATAAATTAGGAACCAACGACATAAATTACTTTCTACTCAGGATATTTGTTTCGGCAAAGGGAAAAATTAGGTCATTTATATTCCTTAACGTTGTTTTCCCTCTTGCGAAATTGCAATTAACAGTTGCGTGAGAATCATTACCGGAAATTGACCTCAAGTTGTTCGAATGCGATGGAATTAAAGGCGAGACCTCGGCACTTTGCTGATTAACGAGATGTGTTACGAATTAAAACGGTCAAGAGCGAGTCGGATTCGCATTTTAATTTTCAATTTATTTTTATAGCGGCAAACACATTTTGGTAAAATTTCAACCAATCAACCAATGAGACAGCCCACTGACAGACAAACGGACGAACAGACAGCGGAGTTTAAGTAATAGAGACCCGTTGGTGACACTTTAAGTACAGAACCCTTAAAAATAGCAAAGATGTTACTATTGTATTCATAAAATCATACATTGTAAAAGTGATCTTCATGGTATTGAGAGGACCCGTACTGCTTCGCACTAATAACATCTAGCTTCCCTTCAAGTCAACCAATTTAGGTACACACAATTCCAAATGAAAGATTCGTTTCAGCGAAAGTTCGTAGACTGAAACGAACCGCGTACCTCAATAATAACGAGTTCGTACAGCCGGTACGAACTCGTATTAGATTTCATAAATTCTTTTAATACCTATATTATACCTTACTGTTATTACTTTACTTAATATTAAAGGTTCTCAAAATTCAATACAATAAAATCTTTTCGACTTATTTGGACTTGGCGTTTATCTATACTACTACTATTTTCCATTTTCGTTTATAAGTCGACAAAGCCATACATAGAAGACAGCTAGACACTACGTAAGAAATAAAAAAAATCTTTAGCGATATTATTTTTCTTGTACCGTAAAAAAATGTAACCATTGCTGATTGCGAAAGTAAAAAAGCACGGAGAGAACAATTCTCAAAAACAAAACTTCAAATCTTCAAATTTCACACTTCAGAAGTGATCGTTTGTCCAATTGTCCAAAACGATCTTGGATAAACTGTTCTGGGTTACTTACTCCAAGCCATCTAACATCAAACTATCCATTACGACAACCGACCCAATACCGTCTTCAAAAGCAAATGAATGGTTTCGCAGCACGATATTCGCAGCAAAAATGCTGCGCTGCTCACAGCGCTCTGAACGGTTGTTGTGTAACGGTGGCCGCCATCAAGAAGGGATCAGTCCGCATCGATATTAAAATATTCAGCGAAGTAACTGCAATATTATGTATTTGCAGAGAGATAAGACCGTTTTATGCATTCGTCGAGTGTGCGCGGCCCGTAATGAATTTTAATGGTAGGTACTTAGGGAACTGCGATGTCATAAGATCCGCTTCGGAAGCAGGAATATTTAAAAAATCAATAATGGGCAGAAGTAAATAAGGTAGAATACAGACGTACTGTATTGTTAGACGCTCACGAAATATATAGAGAATATTAAGAGAGTATACATAATCATCACAGCTGCGCAGCGCCGATAGGGATTTTTTTTTGGGTATAGGAAAGGTTGGCAAGCGAGCAGACGGTTCACCTGATGTTAAGTTATCCCGTCGCCCATGGACACACAC
>DWHK01000915.1:0-12288 GCA_018247855.1 Graphium androcles
GATTATATATTTTTTTAATATAATATAATACGTATTTTTTTTAATATAATGAAATTATACCCTTTTTTGTAATGTGGTTACAAAAATAATCAATTGAATTACAAGCCTCTTCATTTTTGAAGTGGTTTTTAAAAATTATACTTTCGATACTGGAATAACAAATCTAGACCTTATTTGATATAAAATGATAGACGCAATCCCGTTCTAACAACAAAAACCTTGAAAGCTCCGTGTTAGGGTCATGAAAACGCAATAAGTCGCTGGCGCCATATCGCCCCCGCTCTCTCCAACTATGAAGTCATACCAAATAAGGTCTACTCTCCCAGGCTATTACGTACCACGTCCAAGCTGTGCCTCGCGATTTTTCTCACAGTTTTTAAGACTATATAATGTATTTCAATTTTTAATATTGTCACTGACGTATAAGCACACTCGTATTAAGGGAAAAATAGTAGTGAGCTCATATCTTTTTCAGTACATAGGCCGTAAATAGTAAACAGGTTTTGAAGTGAATCTTCTTTATTCGTGGTAGCAATAAAATTTTAAGATCACAGTGTGCTTTACGCGTAAGAACGAAACATAACAATATTTAAATTCACTATAAGGATGTTATTTTATATTTCAGAGTCTGATTTCTCATTTTAATTTAAAAATCTTAAATCCGCTCGTCAAAAAGTGATATTGACGTAATTTGACAAAACCGCCAATCAGATGGAATTACGTTTGTTTCTCGAGACATTTGATTGGTGGTTTTGTTGCAACATGACATTGTCACTTTTCGCCGCTTGGCGAAATGCCGCAGTGCGCGCTTGCCCTTAACGATATAAAATTTAAATTGTCAAAGAAGTTACACATTCGACCAGTGTTCTCTGTACATGAATTTTTATAGCTTAATCATAACGACAGAGACTGGCGCATACAAACAAACGTACTATCTCTTTAACTGTATAATATTAATATGCATAAATAACATCAATTTCATTTGATATACGACCAATTAAGAACTTCTGACGACATTGTGGGCAGTGCGTGGGTGGCTTTACCTTTGCTTCGTGCAACATGACCCTAGTTTCTGTCATCGAATTGTGTTATCCAACTGCCAGCGTGTTGTGTAAGCTAGCAGCGCCATTGGGCCGATAGTGGCAAACATCCACGTTTCCATTGTCGATATTGACAATTGATTGCACCGTATCGCGTGTGCTCCAAAAATATTAGCTATGCGGGGATTAGACACGTTCCGAATATTCCAGAAAACGCAAAAGATGCAAGATGTGTATATGACATTGTACAGTATTTCTCGAATACGACTCTAAAGATTTAAATGTGAGCTTTTCAATTCAGATCTTGTTTAGAAGTCTATTATTTTTGTGTTAAACCTTTATTTGTTTCTTAATTTCTAAGCTTTTTAAATTTTATAGATTTTTCTCTTTTTACCTTTCTTTCACTCATCATCCTCTTTCCATTTTTGGTATCTAATTTCAATGTGCTAACACGCTGCCTATTGTTTTGTTATTTGTTAACATGATTTTAAGTTACCAAAAGTTTGACTGATATGTTATAATAGCCTTTAATTTGCACAAACACGTTCTTTCTTTATATATTCCTTTTGATAAAGATCAATTGAATCATTCTTGAATTCAATGCTTGTTTGTATAACAGACAAAAATTAAAAATTAATAGAATTTGATTTAGTAAAAATTTGTCTCCAGCTAAAAATTAACACAAAATAAAAAAAAATGTAGGCACATACAGAACCTACAAATTTAAAAAGTAGTACGGATTATGTTGTGCCTTCAGTTAATCAAAATAACCGATCGAGAAAAGTGAGGAAGCTTTTGATGTTTAGTAACACCGAACCACCTTTTTGTCAGATGACTACAGATGTCAGCATCATTACAGACGAATTGAATGTATAATCTTCGCTGAGCAAGGAAATGATAATTTCATTGGCGCCGGCACCAGGGTTTGAACTCAGGTTCACCTCGAATATACAATACCTACTCTAATTCAATCTTTAGCCTACGTTACAAAAATCCGGAAAGAGGAAAAGTATTTGAAGTATTAAAAAAAAACCTTTACGTTTCCGTTTCACTTACAACTTAATCTTTTCTAAATTAACCATAAAACAATTAAATTTATACCTTATCTAACAAACTATGGACATTCGCCAATCGACATAAAATGCACATTGGCTGCAACAAATTTTATGGATACAATGGCTAATCGCGAGTTCACCAACCTTTGAAAACATGGATCACGGCACACACCTTCAAAAATAGGGTAGGTATTAACGACTGTGCTTTATAGTCGGTATGCGAAATTGCCCTATTATCGCAACTAAGCGTTATCTACTAATCTCCTAACTACCAGTAAATCCAATTGGGTATTGCAAAACGATCAGAAATGGTTGTCCATTTGTGACATTTATAGGTTTTAGAAAATAGTAACAATAGTCGCAGAAGTATATTTTCATTAGTATTTATATTCGAAAAACAGGAATAAGTTCAGCGGAACTCTCTGCAAGAAGTATCTCTAAGTAAGTCTAAAACCTAGTACTTCTTCTGGGATAAATTGTAAAAAGCGTTAGTATAAACCCTATACATGCAAAATTTTTATGTTATAATGTTTGTTACACGCAAAGAAATTACTAAACGATTTTAGATAAATTTACCATTTATTTAATATATGTTTTTAACAAAAAAACGCTATTATCCCAGTATTACCGAATTCAGAAGTACCGCAGAAAAAGTCTCAGGAAAACTTGTTTATTATATTTAATGCCCTTTAACAGTTATCAGGAGTGCGAAAAACATGAATGACCGATTCAACGCGAGGAACCGTTAATTTAACGATTGGCGCGCCTGGTCACACTTTCTATAATATTGTGTGTCGAAAATTTTAGGCAATAGCAAATTAATTTTTTGTCTCATAATTATTAAAAAAAGATTATCATGTGAATATAAACATACCATATTTCGAAATTAAAAATACCTTTAATTAACTGTTAAAACTATTGAATAGTTTTTTATTTTATATATATAAAAGGTTGGCAAGCGTTCACTTGATGTTAAGTGATCCCGTCGCTCATGGACACACACAACATCCGAAGAGTTGCGTGTGCGTTGTCAGCCTTGGAAATTGGATAAAATATAATAGATTAAATGGCAGGATGGGTTAGGATTATATTAAGGGTTTGATGGGGAAAGGAGTGGGAAAAGAATAGGGTAGGAATGGCCATCCGGCAACCTAAAGAGCCATGCATGCTTTATTTTATGTTGGCTCTGTGAAGGGTGGTGGTGCCTCCCCGGGCGAGCGTGGCCGTAGAAGTGCAGCAAAAGCTGTATAAAGGATGTTATGCTCCTTACCTTGAAGTTTGCACGAGTCGTGGTTAAATTCTTATGTAATTACGATCAAATAGTATCTACATTATAATTATAAACAAAATACATAAAAATTAACATACATATATATTTGAATTAAATTTTTAGACCGAATTTTTATTTTTACATAAATATTTGTGGTCATCAACGGTTAAAAGTCCAAGATCAACCGTCCACGGAGACGCAACACGTGTAATGACTTTATAACGATGAAGATTTAGTGCAATCACCCAGATTTAAACTGGTATCAGGTGAAAAGAACAAGTGGATTGGTGAAGTAGGCTGTGACACACATACATACATACATGTGGGTACGCGAGAATCGACCCAGCCGGGCCGCCATTACCATATTCCGAAAATACAAAGTTAAATTTTAGATGTAGACTTGTAGGCATTTTTTTTTGGATTTAAACGTTTGAGTGGCTTTCAAACTAAGCTTCTATATGGAAATACTAAAAAAAAGTGGATTGGGTAACTACTTGACAGTATCGGCCTTTTCTTACCCTCAGTAAGAAAAAAAAAGATATTTTCTATAAATATCCCCGTCAAAAGTTCTTTACTTACATTTTTTAAATTTACTTTATTTTATATTAATTTATGTACCTCAACCTTAAATTCCAAATGGCTAACTTGAGTAACATACATTTTATTTTTTTATAAAATTTGTTAAAATTGAATCTTATAAATGAAGTATATACTGTAAAAATATATAGATATGTCAAATGAATTTCAAATCAGATTAATTCAGAGAATTTATTTTGCTATTAAAATAATGTACACACCGCTGGTGATACAAAAAGTACCTTAATTGCTATTGCAGCTTTCAGGTAAGAAATAATGCAATATCTAGGCGCCTCTGATGGGAACGGTACTTAGAAATGACTTGCTTGGCTCGGTCAGCACACATCATATTTTATCGCCATGCGGACCCTACAAGCACAGATGACGATCTCGTTGTGTTCATGTTAATGTCCATCTATTGAGGTTTGAATCGGTAAACAATATTTAAGTATTGTCACTGCGCAAAAAAGTCCTGTTTTGTTCGTAAAAATTGTTTAAAATGCTTTGTTCAGAACAATTTTCATTAGCTCTCAATAAAGAGGATATTAGCAAGTTTTGCAAGAGTAAAAAAGTTATAAATGCCGGCTACTTAACATTAATTTCTATAAGTTGACTGTATTGCCATTTAAAACACAGTATCACGCTTTTATTTATGGTCTAGCTGTACCGCGCTGTTTATTCGCCAATTATTATAATGCTCTGTTTTTATGAAAAATAGTGTGATTTTAAATTTAATTTCAAATTCAGAAATTACCGCGTTCAAACAAAGAAATTTATCAACATTATTATATTAGCTTACAAAAGCACTGATATTTTAGCTTTGCTTTACAGCACTCTACAACCATCTTGGAATCAATTAAGCTAAGTTCTGGATTTCAGCGACCAAGAACGATACCACTAAGGTCTCATAGGAATCGGATAGGAACATAAATAAAAACTTTCATAAGCCTTTACCTAAGTACAAGCATAGAAACCCTATCAAATAAGCATTACATTTTTTTTTAATAAACGCTTATTATAAGGCTTGTGTTACAAGGGCGTTTTACAAACATAAATAACACAGACACAAACACCCAGATCCGAAATAGCTATTTGTAGGTCAGACGTATTTTTTTCCCCGGGTTGGAATTGAACCCACGACTTGTGACGCCGCAGCTAGCGTTTTTTAGCCACTGCGCCATTCGGTTATTAATATACTTAATAAGATTTAAAAATCTTATAGTGACTGAACAAGGAACTAGTAAGTAACTAGTAACCCTATTTCCAAGTACTTGTTGACCGTGTAGACCAACATTGCACCGGCTTGTCTCACGAATGTTAAATAACGGAGAGGTTAATGCAAGAGCTTAGCCCCGCTCCCGCCGAAAACAATGTCGTCGCCCGCCATTACGTTACATTTTTTCTTTTTTTTTTCAGCCGTGAACAAGGAAAGTGCCGTTCGGCCGCGAAAAAGGAAAATTTTTGCGAATCGCTCGCCATTTTCTACATAGGTTTGACGTTTATTTGTGAACGCAACAGACAGACGGTACAAGTTTGCCTTTTTCGGTAATAAATGGATGTTCAGCTGTTATTTTGACGGTAAGATGTTTATGATACCGGCTGTTGTCGTTTATCTGTTTTTGCCTTTACGGGTAGGATTAGCGTCTTAGGATAATTGAAATAGAAAATAAATTAATAAAATTTTCGCCGTAACAACAATATGGAAATTGGTTTTTGTCTTTAGCGACTATTTTCAATGTTTATACTTCAAGAACAACTTATTATAGATTTTGTTTGAAAAACAAAAAATAAATTTTAAAGTCGTGTTTTAAAATTAAGTTCCATAACTTAAGTATAATAAAACATAATAACTTGTCATTCAAAATAAAGTAAAATACTTACTAGAGGCCTTGTCTTTCAAAACAAAATCATATAAATATTAAGGTATTACTTATTGTTAAAAAAGTCTAAACAGAAAAAAACCCGGCAAAGGCAAAACATTTATCATATTTCAAGCACATCATCATGACGGGTAACTACGCGCTTTTAAATAATCGAATTTGTCCGATGCATTTTCGCTAAGTGCTACGAACTAAAACGGTCGCATTGCATTGAAAATTGCATTAAACCCATTATAAAACTCCAAAACTCGCGCCAAGTCGGAGCGTGATGAACGACCTTTTAAACTGTTGGCAACGGCCAACGGCTAAGTGGGGCAGGATTCTTGCGCGCGCTCCGATGGCGCCAAAACTGATGGGTGACGTTTAAACGGCGTCGTCACGTGTTCGAAATTTGAATGCGAAGCGAGCGTTGTCTTTATAATCTGTGCGATAAATGCTAATACTGTCAACTTTTTTTTATTTATTACTCTTTTGTTTTTTTTTTAATAATAGACACAAATGTTGTATTCATGTGTAAATTGGCTATTGAAATTTGTATGCTTAATTTATCATTATGTTTATTTTTTAATTAAAACTAAGAAATCCGATAAAAATATGGTTTACCAAAACAAGGTAACTATCGATTTTGTATCGAATCTAAAATAAATTAGTTGAATTTATACATGATTTATAATCACTATCCAATATGGTTTATATATTCTCTAATTTTTTTCAAATAAGTACAAAATAATAACTAGAAAAAATTTCTTGAAAGCACGTCTTGAATGAATACCATTCAAAATATTATCATAAAAGATTTCAAACGTTCAAAAACTTTTTCATTGCAGTCTTTTAGAAACATGCTCTACTATCTCGAGACTCGAGTAAAGAAGGTAGAGATTGTATTTGACGAGAAAATTATGTTTATTCAACAAGCAGGCATAAACTTTATAGTGTCAGTAATTTAAATTTCTTGTGTATTGTAGTGTTGCTATCAATGAAAACATTGCGAATACTGTTTACTAAAATAAACACACTGGATATTATATAACAGAATAAATATTTCACCAACAATTTTGTCGTTGAAACAACATATCAATTATTTCGACGGGAGAATTACACGTTATTTATGAAGTTGATCGAGGCCTGGAATTTTCGTAAACAAAAATGTTTCGTGCAAGATAAACATCCATTGTTAATTGATGATGAAAATATACTTTAAAATCGCACCCCCATATTTTGTATTTACGGTGGGTGTACATATGTGCTGTATAATATATATTTGCCTACCGCTGTTGGTGGGGCTATTATAGTCCCTTGTTTTTTTTAGATTGTTTGCCAAAGACGCATCTACGTGCTGCCCGCCTATATAAATATTCAGTGTAAACATACCCTTATGAACGCGAGCTTTTAATAAGGGTGCTGATATCAGATTTTTTTTGTTTAGAAGACGGCGCTTGGTTTTTTATAATAATAAAAAATAAATTTGTCCACTTAAAATTTACTAAAATTTTGTAAACTAGTATAAAATATATATTTACGATCCTTTTTTTATTTAAATAAATAAGCAGACGATATGTTTTTTAAAATATATGTACAAAATTATTATAATTCTGATATACCTCACCTGTACTATCTTAATATGCCAAAGATAAATAAAGTTAAATAATTTATATTTTAGTTAGAAAAATATTAAAAAATGTCTTAAGCTTAAAAATAAAGCTTAAAATTAGTACTAGTTTGTAACGTAAGCTAACGTAATCCTGTCAACGCAAAAACCAAATAGTCTTCAGTTGTGGACGGAAAAATTTTCCCGCCCTAGAGCGGCGTCCATTTTGCGCGGACCGCCATTTTCCGATGCTAGCCGGGAGGCAAAGGCGTTATCGGTACAGCCTTACCGCGTTGTAAACTGGAGTTTATTTTACCTGGATACGTGCCTCAGGCAATCCGATCTTTTCGGCCAATCGCTCCCGCGCAAACACGTCCGGGTAGTGCGTTCGCTCGAACTCTGTTGGCAATTATTACTATATTAATATAATTTTCCTTAAAGCTATGGTGTTCACACAAAAATGTATAGGAGGAATTAAAAAATAAGAAGCAACACATTCTCATTATGTTTATGTTTTTGAAGTCTCAGCTTAAGTGGATATATAGAGCTGATTTTATAGGGATAAAAAACACAGCCTGCGAAAACACCAGCGTAAAGTAGAAGAAATCATACTGCCTTTCGCCTAATGAATATTGTCTGAGATCCTAAGATACTATTTCCTCAGATTATTTTAATGGTTTCTTGAAATATTCGCAACGGCTGTATATTCCAAACAAGTTATAACGTTAAGCTATATTTAAAGCAAGTAATATTTTTTACGCTATAATATAATCATTTCGCTACGTATCGCGTGTACTGTTTGTTTTCGTTGTCAAAGCCCTTACTGGACGCTCACTTAAATATGGTTTTGCTGTAAATATAACGCTTGTTTGACTATATTTAAATAGCAGGCGTTCTGGTTATTTTTTAATAATAGATTACTTTATCAACTATGTAATATAATGAACACCTCTAATTGTTTCCTCTACATTACACTTATTTCGTGTTTAGACGCACCTGATCATTGGAAACTTAACATTAATCGAGCTAGATCCTAATTTACTAATTTCAAGAGTTGAAGAGCTGGTAAAAGTAAAATATTTTATTGACTCAAAGAAATCATAACGGAACGATTGCAATCCTTACGGATACAAGCAAAGCAATAAACTGGCAACCCAATGCGCTGGCAAACACAACAGCGACAAAAACTGAGATTAACGCGCGCCAACATCAATAATTGGGCGCCCCGCCACCGGCCGAGAGTTCGGCAAACATGGGGTGGACAATATTTATTTATTTACTAATAACCGTGTTGTGTCACGGCAAACAATAAATAAGATGAAAGCAACGTTCGGAAATGGGTTTATAGAGGCCCTTGGGAGCGCTTACTTGGTGGAGACTCTTGCCGGGACTCTATATTGGCTGGTAGAAATTGACGTATTGGATGAAGGGAATGGTATTAAGGTGCTTATTTTGATTGTCAGTCATACAAGAAAACATATTATTCTTTGCGTATACAGTTAATAGACTCGATATTTTTCAGAGTTTATTTGCAGGTATACCGTTAATTTTGTCAGTAGGTGCAATCGAGTCATTATTCTGTGGCTGAGACACTGCTTGTATAACCTCTGTATTGACTGCACTGCCACTTAAAAAAATAAAACAAGATTAATTAAATTCAAATATAATACGTATTTGGTCCGGGGCTCAATTACGAACATAGTGAATATGTCTGCAATTCATACTTTAGCAAAAAGGCATCAAAGCATTTTAACCTTTCGCTGGGGGCTAATCATTTAGTAAACTGCTTGTTCGCGTATTGATGTAATTAATAACAACAGACTATTCCTACAAAGGAGTGCGTTGACAATCACTTAAGGATTTATAGACAAGCTGAATAGCTTAATAAAAAATATATGAATAGCAGAGAACTATTATTTGGATTTAAATCAGATTAATTCCATTCCAAACGTTACCAAGAATTATATTTTCTCTTATACATGTAGACCACGTTTTCTCATAACTACCCACACTTATTAACTTCTAAAGTATATCATTTCTGTCTAACTACCCGCATTTACTGCATCTACTAGAATAGGAACCATCTCAAACCTTTTTCTAAGCTGTCGATTTGGTCGTTCGTGAAGGAAGTGCGGTTCCTCTGCAGTTTCCTCTTCAGCCGCAGCCTCATCTGCGAGTCCTCGTCCCCTGAAGACGCGTGCTCGCTGTTCCCATCCGAGCCGGCCTCCGATTGCAGTGGGTCTGCTAACAAAACATTCGAAAATAAATGCAAAAGTTAGTGTATTCGCAACATTATAACTACTGAAACTGACGTCGTGAAAATTTGCAGTCGTGAGGTACAGAAATGGCTAATGTTAAGGTACACTTTATCTAAAAACAGAATATTCCCGAGGGATACACAAATAGCTTTTAGACGGTCGTCCAGAATTACAACTAGTCCTATATAATATTGCATCATACTTGAAGCACAGAAAAATAAAAAGGGACTAAGAAATGGAAGACGGATTCTGGAAGAAACTCGGTGACATACAGCGTGACATGTGACCAAATTCAGATAATTCAAAGACCTCTCTAGACAGATTTTTATAAACGCCACATTGCATAATTGATACTTAAACGATTCTTATGCATAAAGCATAGATAGAGAAGACTATTATAAAAATTAACAGAATACCCTCCGGAGACGCGGAGTGGGCTCTTCATCATAAACTATCAACACAAAACTCCGAACAAAACACACTCGACTACCATCAAGCAAATGCGTCAGCGTAATTGTACAATTGCACCCCAGAATTACAGACAAAAATGCAACCGCGACCATAGACCATGACCCGGGTCTCCAAGCAAGATCTTCGTTCACGGAGATCAGCTAACAATGGATGATACATCCCCCAAATAGGGGTGGTTTGCAAAATTAAACGTTACTCGTAATGTTGTCGACATGCCCCCGGCTAATTGATTAATTTGCTTTATGGTCGAAGCACTTGAGTGCGGGTTCAGTTCCCGAGTGATGCGTGCACGGGTTGCTGACTCCTCTGAATGGGAGGACTGTTACGCAATCTGTCACATTTTTGCAACGTCTGCCAATATCACTAATGGCGGGTTGACGGCGTTTAACGGAAAGTTTTGAACGAAAGTTAATTTTCTCTGAACTGCCTTGGATACCAAATATAAAATGTCTACTGCGAAAATTTTCTCGTCTCTCGTCTTTTCTTAGTCATAATACAGTTTTACCATTGCTGTTTACCATTTCAGCAAAAAAGTCATGATCAAAATCGGTTTATAAACAAGGGTTTTATAAAACCTAAAAAAAGGACGTACCAAAAGTTTTTGTGATTGTCTTCAATTGATGAAATCCGTTAAGAAATAATCACAAAATCTTTTTAGTAATCTAATATTTAATTTCAAATGTACTTGTCAAAATTGATGTGTGAAGTAAATAAAATACTTAAGCAATATGGAGGCTTAGGAGTTCAAGATATACTCGAGAAAAACGAAATTAAAGACGCTGGATAGTCCATAATCGAAACTGCGCTAATTTACGCAATCCACGATCAACTCACGTTTGACAGCACGAAAATTCTCATGCACGGTTTATAACACGGGTTTTGATAGGCCGTCCCCCGGCATGATTGATGCACGACAGCCGCTCGGCGGAACATGGCGGACTTTCCAATCGGTTGACAATTTTGATTGATCGTTCGCCCTGCGCGCCTTTATCACGTCATCGAACGCGCCGATGCTATTGGACGGAATGATCAGTTCGAATTTGGAATGAATACGCGAATTTGTTTACTCGCTTTCAAATTTCGAACGCTTATAAAGCATAGGAGTTTTGCTTTTTAAATAAAAATACTTCAGAAACGACGGAACGAGTGCTGGCACGAAAAAGAAAAAAAATCGATCCTCAGTCGAAAAGACGGCCGACTTGTGTTCGGTCGTAATGATTCGCGTTTTTTCATTATTCCTTCGTAGTCTTTAGTTAAAGGGAAAGAAAGAGAATCATTAAAAATATATATACACAAGGGAAGAATGCAAAACGGGGCGCGCTTAGCCGCAGCCGAATAACGACCTACAAATTATTGGAGGGAACGGAGCCGGCAGACAGGCTCGGGCGGGGTGAAACACGAAAAATACGCGGCAAAATAATAATAGTAAGAAATAAGGAATAAAAGCGGGCGGGTGGAGTGAGGAGCAAAAAAATTGGAGAAAACAAGTATAAAGGGGAGCGAAGAAAGAAGGAGCCGGGAGATAAAGCGGAATTGGAGTTATCGGGGCGGACATGACGCGAGGTGGGGGCGATTGGCGGCCCGCGATTATGTTAGATCGATACTGTCACTCAACTGAGCGGCTCGGACGGGAGAGGTGAGCGGATATCGCTTGTTAAGGAATGACAAAATAACAGTAGTCATTAAGATCGACAAAAAAAATAAAAATTTACGATTGTTTAAAGCAATAAGATACTAATTTTACTGTCGTTTCGAGCTATGGAGGATATCAGTACTATAGACACACTATGGATTTCGTAGATACTAACGTGTAACCGTAATCACTTAACTATTAGTAGAGCGTAACATCTTTCATACGGCTTTTGTTGCACTTCAATAGCCACGCTCGCCCGGGGAAGTAAGTACCACTGCCTTTCACAAATGTCAGTATAAAATAAAGTATACATGACTTTTTGGGTTCCCGGATGACCATTCCTACCCTCTTCTATTCCCACTCCTTTTCCCTCCGAAACCTTAATATGTTCCTAACCCATCCTATCCAATAAAAACTATTCTATCCAAATTCCCTGGCAACGCACATGTAATCTCTTCGGGTGTTGTGTGTGTCAATGGGCGACGGGATCACTAAACATCAGGTGAACCATCTGCTT
>DWHK01000916.1:0-12285 GCA_018247855.1 Graphium androcles
AAAAATAAGTTAAGAAGTTTAGTACTTGCAGAACTTGCTTGTAGGACTTGCTGGTTTTTATATGTTTTTTTCAACTTTTTAAATGGTTTTTCATTTACAGGTTTTTTTTTCTAATATACGACAACTTGAAATTAGATATGTCGAACCACTAAAAATTTAAATAACACAGTTATTAACTACGAGTTATTTAAATTGTGTATTCTATTTTTCATCCAACTTTACCTCATAACAATAGTGTAATTTCGCGATGCCAAATATTCACGTTAATATAATTGACGTGAAATACGTACGATTGTTAAAATTTAAATGGAAAGCATTTCTGCAAAATTCAATACTGCTTCAGACGTACATTTGTATGTCGCAAATTCGTTTTATCGAAAATTTTTCAATGCCTGTTATTGTGTATTCGACATTTTATAAAGCAAATGAAAGTCATTGAATAGTTTATTCACTATACAAGCAGGTAACATTAATGTAAAGAGGAATATTTTTATAAATTTCGGGACACATTTGCGAAAAGTCATAATTTCATCATAAAATAATTTTTTTTTAACGAATCATGATGTAAGTGAATATAAAATTAAATAAGTAAATAAGTATAAGATTGTAAGTTTTTTGGAGTAAACGGGAAAATATAAACATTACTTCAATCTTCTACAAAGGCATTTGATCGCTTTGAGTCTCAGTTAATACAAACTTTATTTTTACTGACAAGTACAAAACAGATTTCTAACGCAATAGAAATGAATTTCGATGATAATTTCTTTAGTTCCTTTGATTTTTAAAATAAACCATTGAGCCGATTATTATGGATAGATAAAGTAAGGAATACTAATGTTATCGATATCACTAATGTTTATAATATTTTATGACATAAAAAAGTACATTATAAAGAAAAAGACACAATAATTTCTCGGTAAACTAATACTGAGTTTTAAATTTTCCTTAATGTTATTCGTTTATTACTAGCTATAGCGGTCTTACTTGCAACTTTAAGACATTTATTTTATACACGGCAAAAAGATATCGATACGATACCTTAACATGGAATAAAGATTTTTTCGTCTTAATGGCTTAGTACAGTATACCTATGAAAAATATGAGTTGAACAATCATAAAACTGTGAAAACTGCATCCTACTTCACGCGATAATTCTTATGTAATGCGCGTACAAACATGCACATAGACAGACACGAAAAAAATTCTAAACGTTGTGGCTTTTATGCTGATATAAAAATTTAAGCTAATATAAAGCTTACATATTTTTTTGTTTATGTACGGACATCGGTAAGTTTTAATTTGATTATGTATACAGATATAGATAATCCAGTGAAATCGGAGATCAATATTTGAATTAGAGATAATGAGCAGAAAACTCGTGTACATATTTAAAAGGTTTCTATGTTACCTGTAGAGAGCCATGCTTGCGATTGCGGAGCTTCTGAGTAAACCCTCTAATACCCAGTGGAGCAATGCCCCATCAGAATATTCCCTGGTGGGTTAAAATAATTACAATGATGTAATAACTTTATATAACATAATGTTTGCTAAAGTTTACGGCATACCTTACATACTACAAAAATATGAGCTCTTCGACCTATAATTCAAAAATAGACACGTGAAATATATTTAAAATAAACTGTGTCGAAAATTTAAAGTTCTATAACTTTTACAATAAATGTTAACATAATTGTAAAAATTATTGAACATTAACTATAGAAACCTAAATTTTTGTGAAAAATTAATTTTGGGGACCATTAAGTCACGAATAAGTCACGATGCATAAAGAGAATTTTGTGAGATTTTTGAGACGACATTTAGGACGCCGTGTTGAAAGTTTATATGAGTTTTCGGCTCATTATCAGTCAAAGTTTTAAAAGAATGTTAGGGATAAAATTCACCGGATATATAACTTTTTTTTTATTTGTTTTTTGTTTTAACTAAAATCGTTATATTATATTAATAGCAGAGCTGTAGGATCAAACACATAGTCGATCGTCAGCATATATTTGTGTTTAATTACGAGTATAATTAATCTATATATCATAGTAATAACAATTAAGGTTATTTAATCACAAAATTTTACTATTAATTTTATAGCAAATGTGAAAAACCTGGTCAGTATAGTAGGAACTATACTATATTTCAATAAAGAACGTCATTTTATCTGTATTCAATTATGTTAACCGCAAATTACGTCATCAACAATTTCATTACAAGAAAATTAAATAAATTATTTTTTTAACGAATATGTATTGCATTTCTAATATACCATAATCAGCGTTCGCTCAGTGAACTGAGTGATTGCTTTTTATGAAGTATATTATAACGATTCGTTTTTGAGCTGTGGTGCCGGCTCTTTTGATATGCTTAATGTGTTTTTTTATTTTTTTTAATAATTGTGAATCAACAAAGTTAACTTAGGAGTTGCGAAGGTTTACTACATTCAAGAACTCTGCACGTAAGAAAAAAATCCTATTTAATAAACCGAATTAAACCGATGCAAATCAAAACTACAACGTAAAGTTTATAATAACATTAACAGCTTTTACACAGATGGGATCACAAATTTATTTCAAGAAAATTAATCATAGCCAGCATTAACAGTAACTACATATTGTCTATTACTACTATGTCAAACACCTTAGGCTGTCCTGTGAAGTTCTCAAGCATTTGAAACTTTAACAATTTAAAAACAATCTCTTAAATAGTTTTATGTAATTGTGTGTACATGTCGTGAAAATAAAATAAATCGTGTAATTATGTACAACATAAGAAATAGACGCGTGGGATGTCATTCAGCGACGCAGTTTAGTAGTTTTGATGAATTTCAAACATTCCTTTTGTTTATGGAAATAATATATATAAAATATATGTAAATCAAAGGGTGCGAGGGCCTCTCACAATTTTTGATGAGTGGCCAAAGATGCACTTGGTTTATCGTTATCATGATTGAAGACCGTTTTCACCCATTATATAAATCCTGTCATGGTTTTGTTAATTTCTTACTTGAGTTTCATCTGCAGTTAACAGTAGACATCTGAATCAATGTTTTTGCCCCGTGGTAAAAGCTCATAATCAACGATGCCCTTCCCATCCCACATACATACATACAGCACCAACTTATTACGTATTAATATGAGTTTTGATACATGCTGTGGATGTTAAGTATGAACAATTTTATTTTACAAATTAAAAAAAAGGCGAGTAAGGCGTTACTAAATATTTTGATTATATATCTAATAAGTAACTGGAAAAAAATGTTATAGTACAAAAATCTTTTATAGCATATCTTATAGTTAATTAACCATAACCCATACTTTTTTTCGTAGCATAGTAGTTACTAATTAATAATCACTACCAAACGACAGTATCGCTTTACGAAGGTGTATGTAACATAGGAAAGTCTCCTGCTAGTGAGACATAACTAGTAAAGTTGTTAACATCCCTTAACTCCGGATACTGTGCTAAATTATTAAGCTGCCAGATGATTTGGAACTGCATATATATTACGTGTTAACTGACATTGAAACCATTCATAGGCAAGATATATAATTAGAATAACTTAAATCACATTCAAGTAAATACGACTGTGCAAGTTTGATGCTAACTAAATTGTTATAGCTGGATGTACTAATGATTAGTATACATTTTATTATGTTATTTAATTTCTCTCTTGTGTGTGTGCTGTTGATATGAAAACAATAAATAAGGTGCCCTATTAATAAAGTGAAAAGATACAACATCGGTTAATTTATGATTATTTTTTCCAAATTCAATATTTTTCTTTAATAGCCCATATGACTAATGTCTTTGATATGGAACCTTTTCTTATATCATGGCATAAACGTTTTGTACAATGACTTTATAAGTACACGAATCGTTCTCTAAGTGATTAGGGATGCACTTTAAAGAACAGCTATTCTATATTGTTATTTAAAGGGAGGAAAAGGACTTTGTAAATAGATTTATGTGTATTTCATCCGAGGAAATTACTTTATTCCAAAAAAGCAATAAAATAAACTGCTACATGATGTAATTATGTAATAAAAACAATCATTTATTAGTTATTTTTTATTCTTATATACGTTTGGGCATTCAACCATAAATATATACTTCGTAATTTAGCGGTTCACCTCTATCGCTTTTGAAATGAAGATTGACGAAGCTATAGCCAATACGTCAGCCGTTCCGTGAGCTGAAGCATCAGATTTAGTCAAATCATAGGCCAAAATTCCCTGGAAATATCGAAAAAATTAGAATATCGAAAAAACTCCTGAGGTTGGAAATCATTATAAGGAAATGAGTATAGTTCATTTTCATGCACATTTATTCATTAAATCTATACAGTTTTATGTTTCAATACAAATGTTATGAACCAAATTGGTTCAAACTACTCATTGTTTCTAATTACGAATTAGTTACAATAGCCGTTATAAAATTGGATGTAAAAAATTAGGCTCTAGTACATGGCAGATACTTTTTTCGTAACAAATCAAGGGTAAGAATTAAATTTATAAAAAAAAATCAGTAAGACTAAAAGTATGTAATAAAAGTAAGTACGTACGAGAAAAATAAGTTATTTTTACTAACCTCTATAAAACCGTTTTGCAAGCGATTGTACGAAACTGTGACATTAAAGGTTGTGATACTTTTCTGGAACGTTTTGGCTTCTAGGATACTGCACCGTGTGTTTTAGTTCGCTTCCGTAGTGGAAACTTTCACTTGAAGAATGAACCACGAGTATGATTTGCTAATGAGGTAAAATGCTAATAACGACGAATTAAAGAATTAAGCGATGGTAAAAGCCGACCCGTTTCATACTACCAACAAATTATCAGTATGGTTTGACATTAGCCTTCCTACAATCATGGCCCATTTCCACCAAATTTGTCGAATGAATCACTTTTCATGTGGGTGTCTCATGATTTAATTGACTCGCAAAAAGGTTCATGCGTTAAAGCTTGTCTTATATTGTTGAAAAGGTACAGGAATGAAGAGATTTTGGATCAGATTGTGACGTGTGACGAAAAATCGATTCTTTACAAGATCGCATATGAACAAATCAATGGGTAACTCCAGGTCAATCTTATCTACAGAAAAATTATAGTAAGTCTTTCTTAATCACTTAATTATGAAATTCACTACAGATTTTTCAGATTCGGTCATTCAAAAACAGCTGATGTCTACTGTGCACTTTGAACCATGATAACAAAAGACGCTGCGAAAAAGCTCCGACTCTTTAGTCAATTTTCACTGTTATTGCTCCATGAAATGTAACCGTAATAACATTACAAGTCCTGCAGTTAGAAACCATCCGTCACCATATATAGACTATTACTAGTCTTATGTTAGATATGTAGAAAGAAAAATACAAGATAAAAGTTAACAAAGTTCATTCAACTTAATTGTAAATTGTTATAGGCTTATTGTTTGTACATTAAGGAGTATATACATATGTATTTTATTATTAAGTTACACAGAGCATAAAAACATGTAAAGTACTACCAAAACCATGTTACGTATAATCATTAAGATTATCTTGCGCCTGTAAATCGTATTCCGATACATGAAATATATTTTAACATTAGACAAAAGCGCCAATGTATTATCCTTATAGTAGAATATTATCATACATATAAAATTAAAATGTTAATTCTGTTAACACAATAAAAAAATAAATTAAGTTAGCAGAGCCGCTGCGGACCCTTTCTAATGATAATTATATTATTTTAGCTCTAAACACGTGCGATGGAAATTCGGGAGAGCACTGTAAGTAATGTTAGAATATTATTGTATGAGCAACCAGAGTTTCGTGTAAGCAAAAATGTTAAATTTTATAATTAAAAACAGATGGCATATACTTCGCCGGGTATTAGAATGTCTAGAGTGGATAATTTTTTTTTACGTAAACCAGCTATTATATTATCTTTATCAAAGCGACATTAAAATTTTATTACAATCGATTTTGAATGGTTAGGTAATTTAATGACAGGCTGAACTCTTGTGGCGTGGATTATGGATTAGATAAATTGATACCAGCGAATGCAGCAAGTCGTACTGTTAAGCCAAGAAGATCTTCTCCTCTAGATTCTGGTACTCCCATAATTTCTTAATTTGCCAGTCGCTTTTGTTGTTGTTGCTCTTGTATCCCGTTCTGTATATTCTTGACTGTATTTTGCAAGGAAATTAATTCAGGTTCGACTTTTTGTGATATTTTTGTTGTTCTTTCAACTTTAGCTAATCTGCACCCAATATCTTCCAGTAGTTTATGATGAAATTCATGGCTATCTAATAAGTCTTTAACTCGTTTTTGAGTTTGAGTTTGTTCGGATTTTATTTTAGTCATCGTTTGTATAATGTCTTTGTGACAATTTTTAACTGTGTTTAATTCTGAACGCATTTCAGACACATTAGAACTCAATGTTATAAGCTCAGGTTTAATTGTTTTGTTTCGATTATTTAAATTTTTAATAGCTTCTCGTATTGTCTTCTACAGCTTTTTTTTATTCAAATAGAGAAATTGAAAGCATTGATTTGAATTCTTCCATGTATTCTTTCCATATTTCTTCGTTGAAATGGTCTCTGGTTCTTCTAGGTTCTTGCCGTGTTGTAACATTAGTAACTCTGTGGATGTCTTCGTTAGTTTCCGAGCCCGATTCGCACGTCGATGACGCTGGTTCGGACAACATGCTGCGATTTTAAGTGTGAGCGAGACGCAGTTTTTGCAAATATTGGTTATTCGAACTATGCGGTGATTGCAGTCGTATTTTTAATTGCGAATAGTTATGCAAGTGCACTGAATTTTGGTCTTTAATTACACTTGAATTGTACTAAATTAGGGCGACTTTAGCTTAAACAATATTTTAGTAAAATATTTATAAATGATACACGTCCGTACCGAGTGTTACTATAAGATTTCTTTTCAAAAGAAAAGTGTGTAACTGAAAAGAGTTACAGATATTGAAAACTAGCAAAAACAATAATATTTTGGTGTTTGGTTGTTTGTCTGATATGTGGCCATAGAAAAAGAACAGATTTCGAAGGGTAGTGAACACAACCTTTGAAATATAATTGAGAAAGCAGAATAGAGAAACTTTCGAGAAAGTTATGGATTTTTACTTTAATATTATACCAGTCTAAGTGAAAGTAATTCCAGGACACGGTTACGACAATTTATACGGCAAGATGTGTGATGTAACTTTATCGCTAATGAAACTAACGTAAAACAATTTTTTGTAGAAACTGTAAAGGAAAAACGATACTGCTTCCATTTTCATAATATTTTTCGCCGCGTTGTAATTTTAAAGTAAGTCTATAATAAAACTTATGATTGCATCAAAGATGCAATAAAAATAGATCCTTCAACACTTAAACAAAAGGCTATGAATATTGTATCTGATAAATCCACAATATCAGGATGAAAACTTCAAAATATTGGGTCTAATAAGTAACATTTGCAAAAGCAAATGGATAATGCTCGTTATTAAGTAAATTGCTTACATCACAACAAAAACAAGTATCGACCGACAGTGTTAAAAGATCGTCGTTAAATATAAGATTTTAGTACGTAGTCGTAGTAGTGACGGAAAAATATCATGTAATAATGAAGAATGCTAGCAGCATTCTTTTAAATTCGAAAACTTTTAAAAGTTCAAACTTAAATTGTTATTCGCTTCAATGACTGTGCTTATTGATTTCGATATTAAGCTCCTAAATATATGAGCGATGGCTCAATGGATTGAAAAATGGTTCAGATAAAAGATGGTCATACATTTTACAGTACGTAAAAAATAAGAAACTACATATTATAAGTGCAAAACTTCTTACGTTTTATACAGAAACGTTTTGAAATTCTCTTTAAAATATGGAATTCATGAGCTCAACCTGAATTAATACTAACATGCAAATAAAGATTTGCGTGTGAATATTTATACTCTAGATTTCTCCCGCGGATTTATCCGCGTTTAAGTATATATATACCTTAAAGAGATGAATATACTAAATTAAATTAGATAAATATACTTATTTTACTATTACTTATTAAAGTCCTATGAGACAATAAAAAATAAAAAATTATAAATTATTTTAAAAAATTATAATTAAAAATGTAAATGTAAGATATTGCACACTTTATGTCAGGTGACCTTCTCGTCTTCCAACCCATACAAATACAGAAAACATAGTATTAATCCCACCATAATAACGATGTAATTGTTTGGGAATTAAGAACGTAAAAGAAACTCAAACAGTATTATATAGGCAATAAACTAACTAGAAGTAAATAAATTTCTTTTGTACTAGTCATAAAGTAAACTTTAAAATTGGTTCCAGAATAAAAATAGTAAATAAATAATTAATATGTTTAATTTTTTGTTAATTAGTTCAAAAACCATTATGTTATGCTTTATTCCTGTAAATAAATGCTATTCTATTCTATTGTTTTGAATTTTGATTACCAGACATCTCACATCTTTATGTAAGCTTCTAATTTTAAACATGTGTTTTTTATCTTTATAAAAATACTAACATATATACTCCATCCTCAATCTCAATTAACCCTTACTCGAACTTTATGGATGCTGTATAAGATTTGACCGATGCCAATACGCTCAAGTTAGTGTCGGACTATGACATAAAATGACGTTTTCGATTATCGACTACGAAGAGCGCTTTGGAAACGACATCCAGCATATTAAGTGACGTGTGCAGGATTAAGACCCTTTGTGGGTTATATCGTGCATTCTCGTAGAAATCACACTAAATATTCGCCTACCAACGTTCCCCTATTTTAAACAAAAAAAGTAACTCTTAGATTTTATTTATAAGTAAGTTTAAAATTATATAGTTTAAAACACAAATTATTCGCTATTAGTATACGGAGACAGGGATTTGTTGGCCCCCATGTAATAAGCAGAAACAAAAACATAAACATAGAATATGAGATTTTTATGAAAACATTATTAGTCTTACCGATATAACTGAAAAAGATTAAAGTTAGGCATAATTCATAAAGGTTATTTTTATTTAGTTTAAAAAATAGCCATTTTACTACATAATCATAAATTTTAACAATTGTTCATCAAAAAGTTTGAAAAAACACTACTACATAATACTGTTCTTTAATTCTGTGCATCGATAACTGAAAAGGTCAGCGATTCAAATTTATTCGGTTCGCTTATTAGTATTTCGTATTTTCATGCTTTTATATCTTGGCTATTTTTAAATGACCAATGCTTTTTTTGTTATTTTTTTACTTGGAGGGTCCAAGTAAAAAAATACACCACTTAGAAAAGTCCACTTAACTTATATTATCGTTGCATGCAAATGCAACTGCACATGGAAGATTGTGGTTTACATTTATTACTTAAAGGTGGTAGAGCATAACATCCTTCATACAGCTTTTGCTGCACTTCTACGGCCACGCTCGCCCGGGGACCAGCACCCTTCACAGAGCCAGCATAAAATAAAGTATGCATGGCTCTTGGGGTTGCCAGATGGCCGTTCCTACCCTTTTCTTTTCCCACTCCTTTCCCCATCTAATCCCTAATATAACCCTATCCTTTTCTACCATTTAACCTGTTTTATCCAATTTCCAGGGCTGGCAACGCATACGCAACTCTTCGAATGTTGTGTATGTCCATGGGCGGCGGGATCTCTTAACATCAAGTGAACTGTCTGCTCGCTTGCCAACCTTTCCATAAAAAAAATTATAATAGTAATGAATTAAAATATGCATACTTTAAGGTGTAATAACGATGTTGTGTTCCAAAAAAATAATAACAAAATGTATCTAAGTGCAAAAAGTATACAGTTACAACTAATATTGAATGATAATAAATGTAACGCTATCAATGTATTCCTTTGCTTTTGCATGTTTAATAAGCTAATATGATGTCTTAATTGTTATAAAAGATGAATAAAACACTTTACCTATTTAAGAATATTCCTTATTATTATTGCACATAACCTATATAACGCCAATCTTATTACCTTCCTTTGATTTTCCTGACGTTCTCTGGCATATATAAATAAATAACACATCAAAGTATGTAAAGATATAAATACCTATTGAACTTTAGGAACCGATTATTTATACTAAATCTCATTTTTACTAAATCTCCGATGCCTCTGCTCTCAGATTGGTAGGACCCCTGAATTTTAAGCGGCAGGTCGATTATGTGTGAACCTTTATATTGATGCTAATTTTATCTTATTATTGTATAAAATAGTCCCAGTCCCAAAATAGTCCAATACAAAAATATTTCTAATGTAAATTATTTATGCTTCACCCGCACCAATATTCGTGCGTTAAAATGTAGTTATTTGCAAATTATTAATTTGCAAATAACTACATTTTAACGCACGAATATTTGTTACTTTCATCGTAATATTATTAAGTACAATTGTAACAATATTCAACGATCTGATATCGATTAAGTTTATTCAAAGTATCTACGTTTTTTAGACAGTCATTTCATCTCTGTCAACATCAGAAAAACGTTTCACCGTTATGAATGAACATATTATGTGTACAAAATTTCACCTACATTCGTTTTGCATAGTTAAGATGTATATGTAAGTTTTTTATTTTGTAGTTTTAGTAGGGTAAGTCATATTATTCAACAGCAAGAACTGCTAATTTTATATTGTGGGTAATAAATAAAAGAAATGAAATGTTATTGTATCAGCTTACATGTAATTTTTTTAATTTCCGGTATATATTCAAATATATATTCAAATATTATGAATACGAAAAAATAAATTAAATGGAGAGAAAACGAAAACATTAACAAATTTTTCAAAGTACATTTTGTAAAGGTTATTTGTAGAATTAGTTTAATATGTTATATTTTATGATATGACTTCTACCTTTAATATGATAAAAACCAAGTAGCATAAATAATTATGTAATTCAAAATCATACAAACGTTCTCAATGTGTTTATACGGAAACATCTGTACTCGTTAAAGGATTTTTTGGACCAAATATATCCTGAAATTCATAAAGTTACACTACTATCAAAAGCAACGCTTTCTTAAAACAAATGGGATCATATATTTATGTACATGTAGGGAAACCTGTAGTACCTAGGACAGTTTTTTAAACATTAATATTTTTGTTTTATTTCGACGCAATATAAAGAGGCTGTATTGGCATATTTTGGAGGGTCCATTATTTGAGTATATAAAACCAAAATATGGGAAATATGTTATTAAAATTTTTAAGTATTTATTTTTAAAAAGAAGGTAAAAGGCATGGATTATTATAAGAAATGTTAACTTTTCTCGACTTAAATCTATTTGGTCTAACGTTGTTCAGAAATTCTTTACAAAATTAACATAACATTCAAAGAAGTTTTTTACATAAAAAACCTAATTCTTGAAATGATTTTAATTAATTTTCATTAGATATTTATTATACAAATGTGAAAGAAATTAAAATATACCTTCCTACTAGTCCACTGGCCGAGGTACAATCGATCGAGAGTGACCGGTACAACACTGGTACATTGTTGTAGAAAACAGTAAATTTCAATTCAACTTTTACATGTTTTTATTTTTAATACCCTAAACGTTTTACAGAAATAAAAGTAGCCTAAATTACTCCTTATACCATCTGCTATTTACCAGTCCAAGTCCTGATAATATCAGTTCAGCTGTTTTCGAGAATAGCCGACATAAACAAACAGACAGCAAATTTTTAAAAATTAGTTCTGTGTTAATTGGTATCGTATTGCTTTCAAAAACCCTTTAAAAAAAGCTGTTATTTTGACATAAGATACAGACACTTAAATTTTATTTATATGTCTGGATTTTCTCAGTTATTATAATATGACATGAGTGTTTGGAATCAACAGGTTAATCATGATAATTTATAATACTCTAGCATAACCATTTATAAAAAATACTTCAAATTTTGGATTTTGTGATTCTTACTTTTCATGTGATAATTTTCCGCTTTTTCTTTAAGAGTTCTTATCTAAAGGCCAAGTTTTTCACGTCGAATCAAACCCTTCAAGACATTTATCACTCTCTTTTGCGGATAATTCCATTTAAGATTTCCTTTCGCTCCTTCTGTGCCTATTATACCTATTAAATTTGTCGTTTCCAAGAAAAAACGACAAAACGTTAATATACATTTTTATCAAAACTTTGTATTTCATTTTTTAAATTACATTCATTGTGACTACATGAATAAATGCTTTACTTTGTATAAACTGCTACTCTCCTAGTTGTATACCTTTTGCCAAGTATCTGTAATAAAAACTTGTATTAATTGTAT
>DWHK01000917.1:0-12285 GCA_018247855.1 Graphium androcles
TTCCTACCCTCTTCTTTTCCCACCCTTTCCCCTCCAAAATCCTTAATATGTCCCCGACCAATCCTACCCAATAAACCTGTTTTATCTAATTTCCCAGGCCGACAAAACACACGCGACTCTCCAGATGTTATGTGAACATTAGGTAAACCGTCTGCTCGTTTGTCATCCTTTCCATAAGAAACATACCCAGCAGTGGCCTAGGATTGGCACTAAGGTATAACCTATCCCAGGAAAGATGTGCCGACTTGAATGAAATATTTAAATGATTCATACATTTACAATATAACAAATGAATAATTAAAAAGGTAAAGCAAATTTAATGACATCAAAAACGCCATACATAATTTAAATGTAATATATACGAAAGCGTTTATGAAGGTTGATAAGATATCATTATTATTTCATAGGATATAATAAATAAATAAATTCTAACCATAAAGAGCTATAAAATTATTACTACCAATATAAATTACTGATATTTTTTAAAAATACAAATAAAACGGCAAAGAAAATTATATCTTGCGTTTTTTGTAATCTTGCTTTGTTCTTCTATAATTGTTGTTAATTAAAATAAACTCGTTATGAAAAAAATACTGTTTAAAATGCAAGGCTTAAATATTTTATAAGTAGCAATAAATTATACTTTATATATTTATATAATGTTATGAGGCATTTTTTTATATATAAATTAGTTTTTTTTGTAACCTCAAACTCGCTATAAACCTTTATAAACAGTCAGTCAGTGGCCTAATATACTCATTTTACTTCCCGATTGCTTTTTACACAATTTTTGCTAAATTTTAGAATAAAATTGACAAAAAAGAACACGTAGTGAAAGACATAGAATCATATTAATACTAGATGCTCCCCCTGATTTCACCCGCGCACCCGTTTTTTTATGGATTAAAATCCTTTCTATATGTGAATCCAGCTAATAAGCTCTCCGTTCATCAAATTCATCCAAATCCACTAATCACTTTTTTTAAAACAAGAAACTTTCACATTTATATTATTAATTTAAATTTAGTATTCCTTTAAATTATTAAAAAAAAACTGTTTTCTAGAAGAATTTGTAAAATAAAAAAGTGATCATGTTTCAAAAGGCTTATTGTGTCTGTGTACTTCAGTTATAAGGAGTCGGCCGATGACCATAATTTAGACATTTTAACTTCCGGATTGGATTTAAAACGGTTTTAGCGGAATCTTATTATTAAGGTTTCAAAACAAAACAGTAAGACAAAGAACCATATAAATATTCAATATCCCTATGAATATTTAATTCTGTCACAGTACATTTTTAAAATAAGTAAAAGAGATCATATTTTAAAAACTAATTTTGCCTTTCATTATACTTCATTCATAGAAATTGTTGGATGGGTTGAAAGGTTGGTCGTTTTCTTGGGGATGGCTTTTCTGTTATGACTATATAAGAAAAGAAGTTAATAGCATGTTACTTAGTTTATTCCGTAAAAACTCGATGTGAATGACCTAAAGGATCAACAAACTTGCGTTTATTCACGATGAAATGTTTCAAAACGGTCGTGGTGAGAGATTTATTATTATAACTTTGCGTGGCATGGAAAATGATTTGTAATTTTGATATTTTTACATACACGCATACATACGAGCATACACGCATCGAACACTCAAAGATAATGAGAAAATATTTATTTAATTACTCAAATTTCTTGTATAACTTTACGTACAACCGCGGACTTAATGCCAATGACACAACCTACCAGTTAACCTTTGGGTGGTACAGAGGAAATTATATACAAAGGTGCACAATATATATATGCATACATGCGAATTTCCACGCTTTGTTTTTTGATTTGTTAATCTGGCCAATTTATTCAGAAGTAGTTGAGTACGTGCTCCCCAGATTCCTAAGTTAGTAGACTCTTAGCCATCCTAACTTGATCGATCGAGAGCTCATTCCAACGAAAAACAGACTGCACAAAGAAAAGTTAAAAAAAATATTTTTGTACATAAATATGATTTCCAGGAAATAGTCACAATAAATAATTTATACCAATATTATACATATTTCTTCATCCTCGTGATTTGGAAGACTTCATTATTTTCCAACATATTAGCATATTCATTTTATCCTGCATTAACAGCCAGCTTGGTCACTAATGCGATACCACAAACAAAAGCAGCTTAAAATATGTAAATTTAAGTACTGGTCACGGTTTTCAATAAACCTTTTTTTCCATAAAATAGCACTTGCAACACAACAGTTATAACGTATTTAAAAAAAAAATTATTGAATGTAAAATCCCTTACATTGTAACAATACATGTATTATATTAAAATGCATGTGGTATGTTAAAAAACGGTGAATATATTTATTATATTGTTGTCACCGGAGTTGAATTGCCCTCCTTCCGCTGTAACCTAATCGAATGGACATTGCAGTTTACCCATCGACTATCGACATCTAGGAACAGCTTCGTAAACAAGTGGTTAGTACAATCGATATTATTATAACAATACCAGCAAACAGTAAGTGGAACAAAGACGTAGTATAATAAGTATAAATAATAAATTTACAAAAAAAAACCTATATTAACTAGCACAGAGCTAATGATTTTTAAAATGCTGAAGATTTTTTTGAAATACTAGGTTTAGCACATGACTTCGCATTAATATACATATGTATATTAACCTCAACGGCGTGAATATACCAGTTTTCTGCAGTCCACGCATAATGTTATAGTTTATTCAAAGAAATATTTTTTAAAATTAAGTAAATATTTTACTATTTTTTTTTTGTAATAGAAGATGGAAAAGAAATTTCCTATAAAAGGCGATCTCATTAAGAAACCTCTTAATGAGATCATTTTTTATAGGAAACGAAACCGCTTCAAAATAAGTCCATCAATTTTGGTGGTATGATGTCACGGAATGCTATACACAGGTTGAAACCCTAATCTCACTCTTCGCGTAAGGTGTCAAAAAATTATCACATTGCAAGTACCTACGGGACCTGACCTATCCCAAATCACTCAAAAGTAGACCGTGTGTCGATGCCATATAGTCAAATGCTATTTGGATATAAGCCAATCGTGTCAAATATTTATAACTGTGCTTCATTTTTCTCGTACTAAATGTGTCGATAACGATTTTGTAGGAAGTGATTTATTCAATCGGACGCGGTTCGCCATTCACACGGTGCTGTTTGTTTTTTTTTTTATTTACTAAAAGCAAACAAACCTTACAGTAATGTACATATTTGATTTGCATATATTACGCTTTACTACATCTTGACGGCTAAAGGGACCGTTTTTATGACGAGGAAATAAATTAACGTTGTTTAGTTTCATTTGAAATGCGTCGCCTAAACGAGCGTAAACGTGTTAACGTTATTTCTAGACAATTCCGCGTTATTAACTCTATAAATACATGGAAAACGTTGACTAATATTTTGACATTGAATTGATTTGGATCAATCGCGAAGATTTAACCTTTGATTAAATACATGTATTTATTACCACGACGGTTATTTTTTTTATGTTGATATTTGGTAAAAAAAACAAGTTATGATTCAGGTGTGTCCTACCACGTGCAGATAGTCGTACAAATAATTTCAATTTGATATAGAACGGAGGTGATTTATAAGTTCTTCATAGCAAAAATATTTTATGAATGAAAAAAATTATGACCGGTTGGCGCAGTGGCTATGTCGTTAGCTGCGTCGTCACAGGTCGTGGGTTCGATTCCCACCCGGGGCAAATATTTGTATGACCTGCAAACAGTTGTTACGAAAGGGTGTTTGTATCTGTGTTATTTATGTTTGTAAAACGCCCTTATATCACAAGCCAAGAGCTTATAATAAGGGCAGCATTTAAAAAAAAAGAAAGAACCTAAAATACAACCGTAATTAGATTTCAGTCGATTTAAAAAACTAACATTTTTTTAAAAAAGGTTTTGATAATTTCAAGAGGTATCTAATGATCAATCATTAGATTCATAGTACATCTACTTCTATTAACTTTTTTGTCCATCTGAAGTCTGAAGAATGAATGGCTATGGAAAATTTCTTTTGGCAGTGTTCATTACGAATTTGTTACTGTATTTCGTTTCAAAGTACATGTGTTTGTTAGCTAATTCAACCCGAGAACGTTCTACAGACTTGACGTCAACGCCGCGTGAGCAGTTACACTCGATTTTTTTGTGCTTTTATTGATGCGAAAATAATAAGCGTGTTTTCAAACGCTCGTCTTTGGTAAATTTTCCATTTACGTTTATGTTTCGCGTCCGCAAACATCAATAAGCATCGTCCGCATCGAAGATTTAACATAGAGTGATGGGCGTATGAATACCCGTGTTTATAAATAAAGCTAACTCTTTTGTTGTTCCTGGTATACGTTAACAGGCTCACAACTAGTCAAGATGAGGTAGCAAGGTCGTAAAAGCGAATATCAATCTAAGTTTAACTATCTTATTGTCCTTTGTGTTCTTTTCAAAAGCACAACACATCCTACCTTCCCCGATTATTTCTTCGTCTGTTAATAATAATGACACTTTTTAACGGTGGAAGAAATAATTTTGGCGTTGAAATTAAACTACAGCTTTTTAGTTTTTGACCGACTTAAAAAAAGGAGGAGGTTATATGTTCGACGGGTACGTTTTTTTTTTCGTTGGAAAGGAGATATACTAAGGGTGGTCAAATTAAATTTTGATACAAATCGATTAAGTGGTTTGTTTATTGAAATCAAAATAACTGAAAAAATATGTCACGTAAGTACACTTTCAAGGCGAGGTTTTTTGTAATTTTTGTCAAAATAATTATATTGTATTGATTATATTTTTAAGGTGTTTTAGTACTGCATATTTTTACCTATAATAACAAATAACCTAGGAGACACCATGGCTGTGCTGTTTGCCTGTACCACGTGTCACAAATCAAAAACGTTTTACGACCGCGACAGAACTCGGCTCATGTAGAGAGGAATAGATTGTTATCATCACAATATGTTCAGCGTTGTTTTAAGCTTCGAATAGGGCATTTGATCGTAGGATTGATGATTTAGACGCGTACAGTGGAAAAACTACGTCGCAGAATACATAGTCTGTGGCGCATGCGCTGTGAGGGTCGATCGACACGGGTGGCGCAACGACGACGAACGTGCGCGCTCATCGTCCTTACGTGAAGGCCGCCCGCCGCTAGGGTCACCATCAATACTATAGATACCAGTACTTCCGAGAGAAAAATACTAACCTAAAAGAGAATCTATCCCATCAGTGCGCAAATGTTTTTTTTTTGTACGCAATTAAGACGATGGCTCAAGCATAAGATGGAACTATAACTATGAATTGAAAAAGTAACAGCCTATTTTCAAATTGTCCCACTGCTGGGCTAAGGCCTCCTCTAGACAGAGGGCATAGGGCATAATTCGCCACGCGGCCCCAGTGCGGATTGAAATGAAATCTGTTCAGTAGTTTCTAAATTTAGGTGAAAAAAACATAACTGGGCAATTTATTTTATATATAGTTTAATTATCACTAATTAGTTAAGATTTTTGTAGGCTTACTATTATATTAGTTGGTAATAAAATCGATGTAAGTAGTGATCATACTTACTACTTATATTAATTCTATTATCACATAATAAAATTTTTAAAAGTAACAAGTTCTCAGTTTTCGTGGAGTTTATCCACGTTACAAGTAGCCTATTTGCCGAGCGCGAGGTGACCTGCAATCTCAAGCAGGCTCTTTGTTCCGTCTTTGTCCAGATGGTAACAGGTTCTGTCTCACTTTAGCGATAAATCTCGAATCGTACCAATTTGATTTGAACAAGTTACGTGCAGGTGACGAAAAGGCGAAATCTAAAAGAAAACTAGGAAATTGTAAAGTATTTTTATGATTGTTCTTTGGAAACATTACGATAATCCATCTCTAAATAAACTATATTATACATATTTGATTTTGGCCATATAAAAGAATTTTAGCCCACTCAACAAAAAGGGGATGTCCATTTAACCTCACCTGAATGCATGTATATCTCAAAAATTACTAACTAGACTGATTAATTCTGGTTAAAGATAAACGAGAGAACGCTAAATTCTTAAATAAATTTTTGCAGCATTGTTTTTAATTTTTTAGGATCTTCATTTATCATTGTTACGACATAAAATATTTAGTACAAAGCAAATATACAGAAAAGCCTAGTCCGCATAGTATAATCTTAGCGTAGTTAAACCCAAATTATACCAATCAAACTTCCTTCCAGGTAAATTCAATTTTAAGTTAGTTTATAGATATTTACATTCCGCGTAGGATTTATAAATCCGGTTAATAATTATTTAGTGGACTACTATTTTTGGTGTTTCCTGTCTAACGTATTAAATAATGTTTACTAGCATCGCCTGTACTGATATTCTCATTTAACATTGATTTTAAGACAAAATTACGAGTATCTTCATTTGTTCGTTTTGTTCTCGTTCCGCAAATGTAGTATTAATATTTGTATAAAGCAAAATTAATTTGTTATATTTTTCAAGCTTTTGCCCGCAATATCATCCGCTTATATCTCCTTAAATCCTTTTATATAAAATATCAATACTAAACGCAGAATTTGTTGTTGTTATAGAAAAAATATCACTGAAGAACTATCAAACTATACGTGATTTGACTATAAAAAGATTTTTATGCATAAAATAATATTGGAATCGGTGATCTTATCCCGTGGATTTTCTGAGTTTCTGTTTACATAAACCTAACTTGCATAAACATAAACCTATCCTGAACTATTTTACTATCGTATTATTAGTATTTTTTTATTTGCACGGTACCGTAAACTTTTTTCTAAATTATAAGTAAGTGTAAGTTACTCCTTATACTATCAACTATGCCAATTCAAGTCCCGTCAAAATCGATCTAGCAGTTTTGGATATAAGCTGACCCAAACAGGCAAAACAGCCAAAAATTTCATAAATTGGTTATTTGTTTTATTTTTTACAGATCAAGGTTGGCAAGCAAGAAGACGGTTCATCTGATGTTAAGTGATTCCGTCGGCCATGAACACACACAACATTTGAAGAGTTGCGTGTACGTTGCCAGCCTTGGAAATTGAATAAAACAGGTGGGTCAGGATTATATTAAGGATTTGGAGGGGAAAGTAGTGAGAAAAGAAGCGGGTAGAAATGGCCATCCGGCAACCCTAAGAGCCATGTATACTTTATTTTATACTGGCTCTGTGAAGGGTCGTGGTACCTCCCCGGGCTAACGCGGCCCTACAAGTGCAGCAAAAGCTGTATAAAAGATGTTATGCTCTAACAACTTAAAAAATCTGTTAATTAATAACGTTTTACTTTTATATTGATTTTTTTCTTTTTTATATTGACATTACAAATAGACATTTTCATTATATTTATGTATCACTACCTCGCCGCGAACTTGGACCTCGCCATTATTTTGTTTCACATTTATTTCAATATCACTGAAACTACTGAACCGATTTTGATGCCCAGATAATTTAATAATTGTACTAATATTACCTATATATATTCCAAATTACATTCAAATTGGAGAACTGACTGGTTCGAGAGTTATCGTGTTACATACATACATAAAATAATGTATACTTACATAAGATGCGTTTTCGGCCCAACTGTAATTAAACCTCACTCATTTCGCTCGCTCAGACAATTAATACATAAAGACAAAACTTTTAAAGTGGTTTTACGAGAATGAAATATGGTACAGTTAAAGTTTAAATACAAAAAAGATCAGAAATGTAATAAAATTTTAAAATATGTTTTAATAACATGTTGAGATATCACAATGATATAGCAGATAAACATCTTATATGTCAAATATAAAAAAAATCTTCTTTATTACGTGAATTGACAAGTGTGACATTCGCTAAAATACATACAAAAGTGGAATTTCGATTATTGCAGGCCCTCTAGAAATAACAAAAAAAATATTATTAATATATTTTTACACCTTCTTTTAGATGAAAGACAGATATTTTACATGTATATAAAATAAAAAAATAATAAAAATCATGAACAGAGACAAAAACCATCCGATCTTTTAAATTAGACAGACTAAATAAGACACGGTGTTTAAAATTTATTTAAAATTAGTTAAGCACTTTGGAAATTTACACGGGATTTTAATATATACTGATTTGTGTAGAATATGCATATATTCACTACACTGCTGGATCTACATGATAAGAATATAGAGTAGATCGACTTTTTATTGACTTTTCCCAATATACACCCTAAGGCAGACCGCTGAAAGAATGATTTATCATTATTAGTGATACAGCTCTTGAATTCTCATCGAGTACGTTTAGTGTGCGTGCTAGGGGTTATTCATGACTCAGCTTTTTGTAAGTGGCGTATAATGTGAACTTTGAGTGCATCTAATTTTTAATTTGAACTCCCAGTTCTAGACGGTATCTGTGTATCAGATTATTCATCTTTCCCCCAAAAAATTCCCAATCCAAATGACTCATTAGGTAAACAAAGGTTCAAAGAATATTTATCACCATAAATTCTTGGTTTCAACAAAATATTAAAATTGTAATTGATTAATTTTAAACAATTCATATGTAGAAACCGACATAAAGAAGTGTCACATTTTTAACTATTTACTTCAAATTATTATTATATTTATGTATAATTTTCTTAAATTATCATGTAAAAATTTCAAAATAAATTTATATTAATTTAAAGTTTTCATATCCTTTACATTTTAAAATAAATATACGTGTTTTTGTTTCTTTCTGACACGTATTTCGACTACCTTCCTTCATTATACCATCCTTTTTAATTTAAAGCATCATATTTATGAAACCATTAAGTTTGTTGATTTACAACTTAGTTATTCAAGACTGTGCTAATTTGGCAACTAAAATTGGGACCAGAATATTAATAAAATAAAAAAGGAACTATTAATAAACATAAAAAAATAATAATGAACAAAATCTTTTGATAAAAAAATACATTATAAGTACTTATCCATTATATACTCGTGTGTAGCAATATGTTAAGTTTATAATTTAATACGCTTTGAAAATGGTTTACATGCTATTTATATTACAACTTAAAGCCAATATTAATTAGTATAACCTTTAATAAATTTTTGCTCTTTGAAAATTTTGTTAATTTAATTAAATTTGTTAGTTTTTTTTTAATAAAAAATTGCCCTCACACTTGTGAGCCCTTACAAGATGGGCTCTCAACCTTATGAGAACTATTACTTGTTCTGTACGATGTTCTCGTCTTTTTCAGTTTTTTATATCCTTTTTTTTCGTTTAAAAGCCCATAATTTTAGTTTTGCACGTAGAAGAACGTAACGTGTTCCATGCAATATCTTGACCACAAGTGTACACAGCCACAAGTAATATCAACAGGTATATTCTGATTTTTTTCTTATTTACTAATATATTCATATATATTAAATATGATTTTATGTAACATGTATGCACCATACGGTAAGCTACATTACATTACAAGAAATAGTAATAATAACAAATGCGTTGCCAGCTTGGGAATTTGGATCGAATATGGTTATTAAATGGGATGGGTCCGGAACACATTAAGGATTCGAAGGGGAAAGGAGTGGGAAAAGAAGAGGGTAGGAATGGCCATCCGGTGATCCAAGTTATGCATACTTTATTTTATGCTAAGTTTTGTGAAGGGCGATGTTATTTCCCCGGGCGGGCGCAGCCGTAGAAGTGCAGCATGAGCTGTATGAACGATGTTATCCCCTGCCACCTATAAAATGTTTAATAGTCCTTCTGCAAATGGTTAGATAAAGTGAAAATGGTTCTGGCGTCTTTCGTCAATAATTAATGTCCATTTCTTTTATTTTGACAATTTTTTTAAACAAGCACACGATTTACCTGATATTAATCAATAACCATTACCCATGAATGGAACGATATTGGATGGTACGAGTATACTATCAACCTAACCTTCCAATTATTGTATATTGAAGGGAATGGGAACGTATTAAGAATTGGGAAGAGACAGAAGTCAAAAAAGAAGGGGAGAGG
This sequence comes from Graphium androcles, assembly GCA_018247855.1. NCBI lineage: Eukaryota > Metazoa > Arthropoda > Insecta > Lepidoptera > Papilionidae > Graphium > Graphium androcles. Next base: position 10,022 of record DWHK01000917.1, read on the forward strand.
GGTAAAAATGACCTTTTAGCACCCTTCTTCCTTCGACTTCGACCTTCCAGCGCATACATCAGACAAACTTTATTTTACTGCAGCTTAGTGCAAGGACTTCCTCGGTAGGGTAAGCCGATAAAAGAAGCCAGACTTGTAAGCAAGATATTGTACCCTGCCACTATTCTCTCTTTGTTAACGAAGCGAACGATTATGGTCATTCATCTTGTGTTTGAGATAATCTGATTCTATACTTCTAAACATTAACAATTCAAATGATATTCTATACCTCTATATTGATTATGTCTATGGTTGAAAATGTCTATGGATAGAAATAAAGATTTAACAACCTTAGTTCATGAAGAAGAAAACATGGATCGGGGCCATCTTTTATGACTCGGTAAGTAGTGAAAGGCAGCCTTGATTTACGCTACCTCTATTTACAACTACGGACCAACCGCACGGGCCCTGATATAGTGTTATTGGTGTTCTGGACCGTAAAGCAAATGAATGTGCCACAGATAAACTATGAAGAATGACCTCCGTTAAGTAAATTAAAACATAGCTGTTACGAAAAAAATATGAAGGATAAACGTGTCTATTATATTATTTACAGAAAAAAATCACATTATGAATCTAATGTTATATTACATTCCTTCTTTGTTTCTGATTGTGTTTATTACTCAATAGTCTGATTACTGACTTACTTAAAAAAACGACGTCTTATTTACAGGTAAGTTAATTAAGTCATAAATAAATTAGTAATCTCATACCTTTAAATTTAATATATTAAAAGTACAATTATATTATTTACAAGCACAGTTTAGCCGTAGTTACTGTTATACAAAATTATATAACAGTAAATTGGTCCGTGCTATCGAATTTCGTGGTTGATGTTTAATGTCTTCTTGTTCTTTTGTATACAATGTATTCAAGGAGGTATCTTTTACGTTACTTTTTTATATCTATTTACTACTATTTATTAGAAATTAATAATCAAAGTAATCGTTCGTATGGCCATAAGTTAGTAAATTGTAATTAAACGTTTTACCGCGCCCACAAAGTTAAAACTTTACAGAAATTTTAATATTCACAAAATATAGGATATACGAAAATTTCCACTGGAATTTCAAAAGCGTCCACAGCGTTTTAACCTGGAACATAGTCGTTGTGGTTAACCTACTCGCCATATTTGTTACGGTTAAGTTTAACGCGCTCGGTTTACCAGAACAAATTGTTACTAGCCTACATTACACCGGTTTTGGATTAAAAATGCAAAAAAATATTCTTTTCATAGGCGTTACCTTTATTCGAACAAATTTCTTTCAATGTATTTGAAAGTGTCGCAGTAATTTGTTTGTAGCCTTTATGGATTACAAAGAATTAATGACCTTATTATAGTTATGATAACCCGTTATTTGGCTACTTTGTTTTATATACATTACTACATGAAATTATTATAGTAAATTTGAATATCTCTACATGTAATATAATAGAAGAACTCGATGTGTGAACACTGAAAGTTTGTTTTCTCCCATCTCTGAAATTACTGATCTAATTAAAATTACACAATAAAAAGAGAAGAAAAGAGAAAAAAGAGCCAAGTCTCGAGACGTAGACCTTCTACCGCAAACTGAGGCACAGAAGTATAGTAAGAACCTAACCTATAACCTAGGTTTAGTTAGGTTACTTAAGTACTCGCCAAATTCTTACAAAAATATATTTTTATCTTTTTAGTTCATTGTCCCAGATTCAGGACAAGAAAAGTTATTTTCAAAATATTTTTTTACTTTTATTTTATTTTTAACTTTTTAGTACATAAGTATTTTAGAGAAGGTGAGGTACAGAAGTAAAAAATCACGATTTGTAAATTATTGGTACTTATTTATACTTTTTTGTGACTACTCCTCATTCGATTCATTTCATTTAGAGCATCAACATTGGATTTCTTGGATGTTAATTTGGAACAGTTCAATAGTTAGGTTTGAAGTTCTACTAACGATGGAACTCGATTTAGAGCAACATTGGCTTGACCATCATCAAATAGCTTGAGGCCAAAAAAATGCCATTAAAGTGCTTCGTAAAACGAGTTATTTGAGCCCAAATTCAACGGGCTTTATATTGTTTTATCGCAGATATGCCGTGGCCACTTTCCAGCTTGATCATCAGACCCCGAGTATCATCTAGGTGTAAAGTGCTCTTTAAGACGAATCAATCGATTTCAAACTCTATCTGTTTATGTAGTTTAGTTCAGCAGCTTCTATGGCCATCTTCCGTCTCCATTA
>DWHK01000918.1:0-12279 GCA_018247855.1 Graphium androcles
AATAGGCTACTTTTATTTTTTAAAAAGAATTTGGGTTACATATTAAAAAATTAAAACCTAAAAGCAATATTATGCGGGTGAAACCGCAGGCAATAGCTAGCAACAAATATACACGTAACAGTTGTTCTCAAAAGTATTATTATAAAGTGAAGCCAGCTGAAACAATAATGCGGAGGCTGAAAATGAGTTTCAGTTTGCGAAACAGTAACACCGCGTAGTTTGTGTGGAAATGTAACATTTCCGAAAACCTTTATTCACCCTTACGGGCTCCGTATTGTATTTGTTTGAGTTGACAATTTACAGAAGTTGCGTAGGGTTGGTCGCTTTAATTAACAGTAACAGCGCCTCGGGTTCATATTAAAGGCATTAATTAGAAATGTTGTAATGTGAAATCCATTACGAGTTACTTTTGTGATAATTTCGCTTTCGCGTTTTTGTGTACGAATTTTTAAAAGCCTCATATTTTGCTAGATTTTAACGAGGGTAATAATGACCAAAGCATATGTTAGGTGTAGACCGTCTTAAAGTAAAATACCTGATTGTAGTTAAATTTTAATTGAATAACTGCCACCGTAGCCTAGTGGTAATAAGCCTTTGCTTTACAAACCAGTCGTGGGTTAGAATCTCGCGGAGGATCAATGACTTTGTGTTGTTGTTTCTTAATTGGGTCAGGGTAATTCGGGCCGATCACCAGACAGCCAGAAAATTAAGATGCTTCATGCGTCGAATGGACATGTGAAAAGTCCGTTCCGGTTGTTAAGAAGACCTTTGACAATCTCTAATAGATGTCAGTGCCTTCAAATGTCATGACAACTAATCCATCTTTCGAATTCAGTTTATCCCTTTAGATTGCCGAGATCAGATGCCAATCGCTCTATGTAAAAACTGATATTCAGGTAAAATTTGGTTGGATCAGAAGCCAACCCCAAGTAATTTGGGAATAAGGCTAGGAGGAAGAAGAAGATCTGATTGTTTTTAATATGTAATTAGATCTTAATTTGTAGAATTAAACTAATTTACGGATTTTATCTTATCTTATATTTTATGGTGGTATAGTAGTGGGCTGGTGGTATTCCATAATAAATAAAATTAAACCTAACACATATACATAAAAAATCCATCTTCTCATATCAATATGGTCCGTGACCATGAACGCTGTAACGGGCTCGAAACGTCATGATGTGAAATAAAATTGATTGGGACAGAAGTGGGAAAATAAGTAGTAGAAACTATATATATATACATCCGTATATATATTGGGAACGACTATTGGAGACATGATAAGGATTAGAAATATATTAAATTATTGTTATTTAAAAAAACTAATCATTTTTTATAAAACATTGCTGCAAAGTTTGATGACTGTGGAAATGAGGTCTAATACCATTTTCATCCTAAGTGTGTGATTATTTTTACAAAATTAGAATAAATAAACTATTTTTGTCTACATTTATTTAGAGGTTTTCATTTGTTATGGACATGCCAACCCTATTGTGACCATCACAGTACAACTGAACACTGATAAAGGCATTGCGAGAACACTGAAACAGCAGAGCATTACTTTTTTGCAACATCCGAAAATGGTCGAATTCAAATTATTTGTGGAATTCCTGTATCGTAAATTTTAAGGTTATTTCTCCCATCAGTTCCTCTCTTTCCGTTCTGTTACATATTCTACGATATAACTCTTACGGTATCGCATTTTCAACAGTAACAAAAGATAAATTTCATAAATAAGAGTTAAGAAAATTTTGGAATTTAAACTGGAACGGATGTTTTTTTGTATTAAAAGTACATACGGATCAAATTGGAAATTATCTGCTTTTTCAAAGTCGGTATAACTCGGAAGTACAGTAGACAACGATTTCTTTCAAATTCAAATATCTTCTATACATCTTAACTCTATACAAATAAATAAAATTAGTAAAAATAATAGTAATAATAAAATAACCACTTTTTACCACATGCATATAAATGTATATACGGTTCATATTCCACAATAACATTTTTTACAATTTCTGTCGGTCTGTCTGTCTGTTTGCTCCGGCTAATCTCTGGAATGGCTTTACCGATTTTGACGCGACTTTCACTGACAGATTCCTGATGTAATAAGGAATAAAATAAGCTACTTTTATTTTTGAAAAAGAATTTGCGTTCCGTATAGAAAAATTAAAATCTAAAAGCAATATATGCGGGTGAATACGCAGGCAAAAGCTAGTTATTTAATATAGATAGTGTTTACGTTTATTGATTGTCAAAAGAAATTACCACCGCTTCGGAAAGTAAAGCCATTTTAAAATGTTTTTTCTTTTTTTTTACAAATTCTAATTATTTGACTCCATTTAAATTTTGTTAATTACATTTTTTTATATACTTGATGCATTCACTGTGCCTTAATGTAGAGTTAGTTAGGCACATTGAATGCAATGAAGTAAAAGTTACTTCATAATTCGAGTGTAAAGAACAGATTTCAGTTCGTATGTGGGAGGAGTTCGACATAAAAATGTCCCAAGTTCGAGTTAGGGCGGGTACGATTTGATGACGTATGTTCCTTGGGGAATGAACCATCATTTATATTTGCTGAACATTAGTTGCCTTTTATGGCACTGTATGCTTCAGTAAATTGGCACAGTATAACTAAAAACAAGTTTACTATGTAGTACTGCTAAATTGGGCAAAAATATTCTTAATCAGAAACATATTTTATCTTAATAAATGAGATAGAAAAATTTTAACAATAAATTATTTTAATATAGCAGTAGGTAGTACAAAAATCAGGAACGTTTACACCAATATTTTTAATTGTTTTTGCCTGTTTCTCTGTGTGAATTTATCTTTAATTATGTCCAGTGGTTTCAAATTAATTAAAAAAATAGTTTTAAATTCTTTTAATTTTTAATTAGCCAGAGTTTGATGTGTTATTCATTTATATTTCGGGTTAACACCAAACCATTCGCTGAGGGCTAAAAGACTTGTTGTTCATTGGCACTGGCTCTCCTGGCTCCCAGGGCTTCGGGCAGATAATCGGGGGGTTTTGCCATCCATACAAAATAAGGCCGTCTGTAAAGGTCAGCTTGTTGATCCGGCGTACCTTACTTGGAGGATTGTAGATGCATATCAGATGCCTCCGAGATGGCGATGCTTTGACCACCAGCTCTGGTAGGATCTCCGTGGCCCCAATTATATGCTCAGCTTTGAAACACTTAGGAAGATTTAACTGATGAGAAAACGATATAATTTGTTCTTGCCTTCACACGGACTACATAATAAAAAATAATGTCTTAAAAAAAGTAATTATATTGGTTAAAACGATGAAATACGTGTAGTTACTTAACGTTAAGCAGATACCTGGAGCAATAGTGACGATAAAGATGATTGTGACGGTAGGGACAAAAGTTTTGTAAAAATTTAGTCCCAAGACTAATTTCAGAGAAATATTAGGCAGATAAATTTAAATACCAGACAACCGCCGTCCGTGCCTAATTACAACTGGACTGCACACGCTACAGATAACGTGATAAGGTAATGGCGGAGCAATTTCACACCAGTGCAAAACCAACTGATAAAGTTACTTTGAGCTTTAATTTTGCTTTGTCGGATCCGCTTGCTAGACTACGTACCCGCAGCTAATTATTTCGCGCTTTGTAATACAAGCTTACGTTAACTGCAATATGCGGAGGAAAATTTTCACTGTTTATAATACTATTTTGGTCGTAAATTATAAATAAACTAGTTATAATTTTGTATATTTAACAAATTATCCTTGTATTTTTGTTCTAACTGTATTTCGAAATGAAATAAAAATTGTTACTTATTTAGATATTAGAAGGTGATTAAAATCCGAATTGCAAAATCTGTTCTACTGGCTGTTCTAACGACAATTATGGTTGATCTTAAGGTTATCAAAAACATTTGACAACATGAAGGCTATAAGCCTCATATGGAACATTTGTTCGAAGCCAATTTTTTTTAAAGAGTAAGAATGACAATAGCACAGATGGTTCACCACATATTACTGGTGATCTCGTCACCAATGGACAATGGACAAACACACATAAGATACTAAGAGTTGCATGTGCGTTATCAGTCTAGGAAATTGAATAGAACAGGTTATTGGGTACGATCGGTCAGAAAATATTAAGATTTCGGACGGGATAGGAGTGGGAAAAGAAGACGATAGGAATTGCCATTCGGTGACCCCAAAAGCCATACATACCGGTTTTATGGTATTTCCCGGGACAGGGGCCTTATGAGAGCATGAAGGATGTTATGCTAGTACATAAAAATGTACAACATTGTGACATAGGCTCTCTATGTCAATGAATATAAAATAAAGCTGGAGGATTTTCGTAACAAATATGTCAAATTTTGTATTTTAAATATATGAAGTATAGTCGAACTGTCCTATATTATAAAAAAGTATAATACTAAAGTAGTCTACTTTATTTGTTCTAGGTCTGATAAAATAAAGTACACTTGAAGTGAGGAGAGAAGTTTTCCTAACCACGTACTTATTCAAGGGATAGCACGTATCTGCTTTAAAATCAGTCAATCAGTCTAAGATATGCTTTTTTTTGGTATCCATTGGTAACGGTATCATTTTATATCAGGTGATCCGTTTGCTCGCTTGCAAAAATTTTAATATAAAGTGAAATTACAAAACTTCTCTTTTTAATAATACGTTAAATGAAAGTAATTGAATTAAACACAAATATAAACAATATTTTGTTCTTAAGAACAGAATAGTAAATTGTGATACAGCAAATGAGGCTATCGACTCGGACCCGGACTACTTAATTACGTTTTGCACCGCTTACTTGTGCGCTTTATACTTTAAATGCAGTAACTGATAGAATATATTTATTTAGTTGCTCACTAAACAACTTTAGACTGACTACTTTCTATGTTTTAAGTATTTATGATGATGATGACCGTTTGGCGCAGTTGCTAAGCCGTTGGGTTCGGCGTCGCTCGTCGTGGGTTCGATTCCCACCAGGAACAATCATATGTATGGTCTACACAGAATTGTTTCGTATCTGGGTGTTTGTGCGTGTGGAGTTTATGCGTGTAAATCGCCATTGCAACACAAGCCATAGAGCTTATAGTTAGGGCAACGTTTTATAAAAAAAAGGCAACACAAAGACAACACATTTATTTTTATTTTTTTTGTCACTTAAGAGTTAGTTGTCATTGATGTATACAATAAATAAATAACATTTCTTTAGTTTACGAAGAAAAAGAAAATAAAAAAATGCGCCAACATTGATTTGATTGATATGATCTGTGCATTTAGTTACTTGTATTTTGCATTCTCTGTCACTGTTGAAAATAAATTAATACATATTTATGAATTTCTATGTTCAAAGTTGTGTTGACTTCACATGATAAAAGTAGAATTAGGAAAAATAAGGAGAAAAGTATAAGTAGAACTGGGAAAATGCAATCAGATATCACCTGTCCGATGAAAGATAAAGGTTTCTTATTTGATTAATATACCTTCTTGATAAATTTTAAAAATTATTATAGAGTGTTAAGTTTTAGTCAACCAACTTAATTATGGTTTAGACTTGTACAAAACTTTAGCAGGAAGTGTTAAAATATTTATTGTCTTCAAATATAAGAGCAACAGTAGGTTGGTTTGGCGGTATCATTGATATAATTACTTACGTAGATATATCGTCATTAGTGTTACCTATTAACTTTCACTAAAGCCAGGAAATTGATTACCATTTGCATACAATTATAAGTTAAAACTTACCCAAAAGGAGAAAACGTAACCCTCTAAGATCTGTGGAATGGGGTTTTTGGTGTTGTATTTCCTGCCCTTCAGAACCAGTGTAGCATGACCGGTATAAAGTTACCGCTCAGTAACATTTAAGTTCAGTATAGAATGTCTTATGTTACTGTCAGAGTGCCTTCTAAGTAATAGTCAAGTAAGGACCGAGATATCCTTGTATGCTTAGACGGCGTTAGTGACTTGATCATATTGCGAAATGAAAAGACGTCGTTTTATAGGCGGTAGAGTGATCCTAGTTTTCGCGCGGAAAGTTCTCATCAAACAAATTAATATATAAATAAAATACTTACATAATAAAACTGATGCCTAAGAGTTGGGTATACGAGGTGTTATTAAGGCTATTAAGCACTACATCTTTAGGAGCCACATGATAAGACATAAGACCACGAGCAAAAGCTAAAATCCAATAGAAATCGTCTAAATTCAAAATTTCTATCCATTACAAGTATAATAAAATTTAAAATTTTAATTAGCCCCCGACACAAAAAATAAATTTAAAAAATAAAAACAAAAATCGGTAGCGGCTATCTTGGATTTGAAATTTATCATAGTGCATAGTATTCTACTAGTTAAGCCCTTCCATTTGATATCCATATTAAAGGAGGAAAAAATATGTAATCCACCATTTAGTGGCAGCGGCCATCTTGGACCGATTTTTATCAAACATAGCTAAGAATACTTCCGACAAATTCACCTTTCAAACAAACAAAAAACCGTCGTTTTTGCGTCAGGGGTTAAAAACAAGTTCTGTTATCATACATTGACAATACTCTCCTAACCGATTATGTGTCACAAATCACCGTTTCGTCTATCAATGCCCAATAAGACGGATATCCGGCAGTACCGTAGATAGATCTGGAGTAGAAGCAATCAAACTGATGTAAGTAAATTACTGAAGTAAAATGTTCCGTGTCCAATATTTTGTTCACGTTAAAAAAAATGCAATTTTACCATTTTTTTCAGGTTCTATGAATTTTTGTTTAGTTTTTATTGTTCCACTGTTCCACAGATTATGAATGCCCTAGATTCCACCGTAAATCAGAATAGTAAGAAAGTTTTTCTCCCTTTGGGTTGGAAATATTAATATCTGGGGTCACGGCAGTGCTCCCGCCAAGTCGAGCAAAAAAGCGGCACGGCCGTATTATCCTTTTCTCGAAACAGTTCAGGCCATTTTCGACCTCTCTAAACTTTGTTGTGGATAAAACTAGAAGGCTGATTTTTTTAGTAACCAAGCAAACATTATAAAAACACGGTATGTTTAAAATTTCATTAAAATTGAACCAGTAGTTTAAGAATTATAACTCGTCAAAGTTTCTTAATTTTGTCACTCACTCACTGACCGATCATCAAAACTCTAAGGCACTTCTAGCAGACATAGAAGCTTTAAATTTCGATCACAATTAGTGTTTAGCGTATTAATCAAGAACTAAAATATTTAGCAATTTATGTCCACTTTTCTAGATACATGAACTGCATGAATAACTTTGTAATTCCATATAAATATATATGATCACAAAGTTACATTTGCAGTTAATGAATCAGTGTCCCTGTATATTTATAATATAATGGAATAATAGGTGTAGATAGGTACCTAGATATAATTATGTTCAAAGTTAATTTGTAAAATGGTCAATTAAGGGAATGAAAAAGCAAGAATGGGACATGTCTTAAGGGAAAGCAAATAAGAGTACCTACAAAAAGAAATGAGATGCCATCAAAAACAAAATTTGTAAAAAAAAACAAGTCTTAGTTCTTCTACTGTAAAAAGTTGTGAAATGCATGTAATACCAAATCGGCTAATTTATTCGGCCCTATTTAAGGGACCTTCTGTCTTAAGTTATTACGTACGTTATAGTGACCATATCAATATTAAAAATCTTTTATGTTTTAAACAAATAGATTGACTTGGCCATCGCACTGAATAATCTAATTTAATATAATATGTTTTACTTGTAAGATACACATATAGTGTTTTCATGCGATCATTCGTTTTATGGGATCAATCTGTAAATATACTTTTAGATTAAAAAATAATTTTCAAAGCCTGTTCATGACGGAGTTATGAAGTAACAAACATAAAAAAAAGTTAACCCAATTAAGAACTATTTACCATTTTAAAGTCGTATAAAATAGTAGTAAAGTAAATGAAAAAAAAAGAAAGAAAACCTGTCAACTAGGAGTTAACTTTGTCACGTCGTTCTAATTTTTATGAAGTGCAAACCAGTAATTAATTACTTACTTAGCACAATTTACAAACAGACAAAAACGCTGATGAAAACGATTGTCAGCAGTAATTATTTAAACGCAGTATTAAACTTTTGTACACGAAAATATGATTATACCTTCTCCGCCATTTGTGCACCTGTTTTTGCATTTTTCAAGGATGTAAAATTATTTGTTTAAAAAGTGTCATCTTAATTGTGAAACACTTATTTACTGTGTTTTTTTAGAGTGAAATCTAGATCACCGAATATTTGTTATTTTCTAAGAAAATCAATTATCTTGATACGGTAAATATATTCTATATTAAAGTTTAAATTATTAATAACCAAACACAAGGACGTTAGTTAGTATCGTATATAAGAACATATCATTTTAAAAAAAAAGTGTTTCACGCTATTTGCTTTACATTTTTACATAATAATAACTATAAATTATATTTTAACGTTATATAGTTGACATATATAGACTATGTACAATTATCTTGCCTGTTTTGATTACTTCTGTTCTTTTACACATTTTCCTTGTACTTTAACGAAACCCGTCGCACAATTGTCACCTGAGAAAGCCACTCTGTTGTCTACATGAAATGTTTCTGTTGTTGTTTCTTTGCTTTTGTCGTAATAATTTGTCTCCCTCACTGTACTGGTATTAGACATTTCGTTATTGCGGTCAGTAGTGCCTATTGAACAATTTTGAGAATGCGTGTGCGACGAAATTGGTGATTTCTTCCTACTAGGTGTCCCACAAGGCTCTCCTTTGGGTGTAATATTATATTCAAAATTGCTTTCGGGTCCCATTTCATTCTTAAACGATTGCCGATCGAGGTTCTCGTCGTCGCGAAAGATTATTTTAGCGAATTGCCTCTTTGGATTCAACCATCCAATATATTTGAAGTTTTTATTTATTTTAGAACCTGAATCGGTTCCTTCTTCTTTTTGAACCCTTAGGGTTTCGCCGTATAAAGTACCTTCATCACTTTGTTCTTCCCAATAGCTTGACACCGCTGCCATTAATAGACGCCATAGACAACTTTTCGGTACATTGAGACGGATATCCTCATTTCTGTAAGGATATTGGTTTTGTATGAATACTTGTTTTTCTTGCTGGATATTTTGCGCGTATACGGTTGCGATTTGCACGAAAAAAATCAGTTCAGGGAGCATCATCATGTCGCGTGCAGTAGGATGCAACGTGAACACTAACTGCATACAATATGTTGCTTAGCCGGACAGGTACGAGATAATGTTGAATTGGCAAAGATTAAGTAAATTGCAGATACGTACGTCAGTAGTAGTAAATAGTGTTAGAGCTAATTATAAACTGTAATTGATCATTTGATGACATTTAAACACAAAAAATAAAAAAAATCGATGGAGCCGTTATAAGTTTTAGCTAGACAAAAGATCAGCTATTAATTTGAATATATATGAAAGAAAGAAGAAAATATAAAATGAATCGTCTTCTGCATCTTATCTCATCGAAAAATCGAGTGAGAAATATGCTCTACCATCAAGAAATTTAAACACATTTCTTAAGAGCGAAAGCTTGCTGGTTGCTGAGGGAATCCGTTTAGGAACACCGGGTTAACACATATCATATTCACATGGTTTTAATGCTAATAAATTTTGCTTACATGGACATTTAATATACAAATATTATTTGCCCTTGATAATTACCGTAGCTCACCACTATCGAACTTACACGACAAGTAAAGGCCATGCAGCGCCATCTAGTGACATATTCGTCTCTAACGCTACGAAATTATTTCACATTTATTTAAAAATATAATAAACTGGTTAAGCAGTGGATTTTTCTGCCCAATGAACTTCACACAAAAAATTTGTTTTCGCACCAACTGTAATTTGAGACCTTACTCGCTTCGCTCGCTCAGACAATTACGGTAGAAACCGCGGGATTAACATAATGAATAAATCATATGTTAGTCCCACGTACATAACATGTCATTTGCACTCCTCACAGTGTTAATGTGCTCTATGCTCGAAAGATGACGATTCGTCTAAAATTGTTTTTATATTAACAAGTAAGAAGCGATATTTATGAAAGAAGAGATTTTTCTTAAACTAGTAATATTGAATTGTAATGGATTTTTTTTAAATATTTCTTTACTTTGTTAAATGTAAAATTTAAACCACTGTCCGATCCTATCGATATACAGACCATATCGATAAGTTTTAAGTTTTAAAACGTAAAAACATTTTCAAAAGTAGTCACTTTAATTTTTAGGGTGTAATTTAAAATTATTTTATACTCTTCTGCATCTGTGTGATAATTGTTTTACTACCAGCTGCATGCACTAAACTTTATTTATATTATTTATTGGTTTATTTTATTTCGGTCTTTGAAAATGGGCATATTATATTTTTCTTCTTATTATTGAATTATTACCTTCTAAATAAAAAAAAAATTGATCTTGTTCGAATATGTTGAGGTAACGTTTTTTACCTTCAAAGCTTTGCAACCCCCAATATTCCCTTACGTCAAGTTAAAACCACGTGATTTTTGAAATATACACATTTTAGTATATGATAAACCCACCATAGCTTAATCTTAATCTGACGCGCTCGTGAAACTCCCAAAATCCTTTCTTCGGCTCCCCTATTAAAATAGTGACGAATTAAACGCGATAGTGGAAGTCGACCCGTATTAAACTACCAAGAAATTAGCGAGGCATAGTTTGATGTTAGCTTACCCACAATATTGACCCATTTGCTTGGTGCACAGTAATCAATATTGATAAAACAAAAAAAAATTAAAAGTGGATGCCTCATGATTTGACTGACCCGCAAAGTGAAGCGTGCGTTGGAGCTTGTCTTACTTTGTACAACCGGTGCAGGAAAGAAGGGATTTTGGACCGAATTGTGACGTGTGATATAAAATGGATTCTTGCAAAAATTGCAAACGAAAAAAACAATGGCTAACAACAGATCAAACACCACAACAATGTCATAAACGAAGCTTAAACACAGAAAAGTAATATCAACTGTTTGGTGATCACTCCATGGTGTAATTCACCATAGTATTATTCACATTGCAAATGAAATTATTTGAAAATGCTGCTTGCACTTGGTAATTTGTAACTAGACTGTTTTTAATTTAACATTAAATATGTTAAATTAAAAACAGTCTAGAGATTATATTAGTATAGAGATATTTCTTGATTTTTTTTATTTTTTTTCACCTAAAGAAGTTTATCCGAGATATTTTTAATTATTCTTTACTTTTAGTAAAGAAGTTAGAGGCATAAAAAGATACAAGTATGTTATTTACATTGATAATGCTGATTACACTTTGTAATTTGTGATTATACATTTCACAAAAGAGACATTTGTTCATCATGTTCTTCAAACCGGGCATTAGAATCTAAAGAGAAAGAGAAACCATTATCCTTAAGTAGGTTTTGTAAGAGGGAAAGAAACGAGTGATAAAATACTCATATGTCAATTTTTTTTCTAGTAAGAGCCCATATCGTCCCATATTTGTATATTAATCTTTTATAATTAAGTGTAAACATTATTTTGCGTAGATATGGTGTCTTGTTATCTAAATAATTGTGACGTAACAGGAAGATATAACCCAAATAAATAAATACATATTAGTTAATATACTAAGTTAATATACTATACATAAGTAGAATATTTCAAACCATATTTTATCAAATTTAATATTGTAGTATACTTTACTGTAAGTTAATATATTTCTTTGATACGAAATTATTTGCTAACGCTAGGATAAACAAAATGGTGATGATGATAATTTATAAACAAAATGATACTTTAGATATTTCTTACGTAAACAAATACCCGGAATGTTATGTTCATTTTGTTAAGAATTTCTGATAAACATCTTGTCAGACCAAATAAAACAATTTAAGTCGAGGTATGATAATACGTTTTCATTACTGAATTCCCGCCGAATTTCGAACGTGCCTTAGATACATCGTGGCATTGGCCAAGTTACACAGGAAGTATTGTACCTTGGCCATATTTCACCTATTTTTAAACAATTTAAAAAAGTTATAAATATGAATGAGACATCTCTGATATATTGGTGGTGAATATTTCAATAATTTAACAAATATTGGAGTATTCACCACTAATATATAACAGAAATAATTCAATATTTTACCTTTGAAAATATGCAAATACGGTTTACAACGGCAAAATAAAATAAAAAATACATTTCCGAAAAACTGCCATAACAGTTTCCCCTACATTTTTTACAGGTTAAAAGTATATTTG
>DWHK01000919.1:0-12273 GCA_018247855.1 Graphium androcles
TTACTATACAAGTGTGTTTATTAGCAAAAAAAATTGTTTTAACCCCTAAACGGATATGAGGAATATTATGAAGTAACATTTATATATGTGTAAATGTGATATAAATATCAATCTGAATGTCTGTCAAAGAAATCAAAATCATACTTCGATGGTTGATTGAATATGTTTTACAGAAAATTTTTTAAGCTATTATCGAGTAAAACCTGCTGAAAACTTTGAAGAACATTAGCTTTTTATCAGAAATTTAGGGAACCCGTCAAATTCTCCGTCAAAAGCAATTATTTGAAAATCTTGAAAAGAATTCTAGCTTAATTGTGTTGAAATAAATTGTATTTCATAGACAGTTAAATGTTTCTTTAATGATAGTCATAAAATATATGTCATTTCGTACTATGTTATATATTATTATAAGGAAAAAATAACCAATTTCATATTACAAAACGATAATACAAAAATTCCCCCACTTTTTCTGTTTTTTGAGTTCAAGAAAGTATTGAATTTTGTATTACCGCCACGTGTTGTCATCACTGCGGTTATGCATTATGCTTGCTTGCATCTCTTCCCTGGTCTTTTATGCACCGTTGTTTTTCAGTAGTGCTTGTAGAGCATAAATTTTAATATGAGAACATAACTCTTGACCAACCTTTAACAACTCAATACAAGAAGTTTCGGGTATATCTTAATCTCGAAATACGATGCCTACGCTCTGATTTACAGCCGTTTGCAGGTCTTAATTCTTTTAAATTTGCAAGTCGTCATCGTACAGTCCATGTACTAATGTTACTTTGTACGAGTCGTTACAACTTATTTGTCAGTTCAGTTTCCGAAATCCTGTGAGAAAGCTATTGCAGAGCATTGTTTTGACCAAGAAACAATCTTCTCGTACTGCGGTTCACCTGGCTCCAACTGTTCTGCGTAGGTTAGAGCCGGTTTCCTCTTAGTGTCAGAGTACTCGTTGTATAGTTGCAGCGACACATCGTCTGTTTTTGCTGTGTCATGCTAACTCCAGCCGTTTTCCAGCATTGTAAGAAATTATTATACTATTAGTAAGAATTCTCATGCATTATTTAGGTGTATGCGACATTATAACAGCTTTCATAATGAACACTGAACATCAGAAAAGTTGCAGCAGTGCAAAGAGTTCACCTAATATTTGGTGTACCGTCTACACTGCTGTACCGTTTTGTTTCACAACATGGAAAAGTTCATCATCATCATGTTTTTCTGAATATTTCATTGAACAATCTCCAGGTATAGGTAGAAACTTAACACGACTCTAGAGGGACCAACTCCCCACAATAAGCTGGAGTACTTTTGTGCTTATACATTTAATCCAATGTGTGTTTTGAGCTTGTCCTGTTCTTAACTCTTTTGGCTCTCCCTTCCCCTTAATGCAACTGCAACTATGTATATTAGCCTCGTGTGAAGAAACCATACCCAACACTACTTTCACAGATACAGAAGCTTTACCATTGCTATGCGATTATAAATAATAAATTAGTTGAACACCATTTTTTACTTCTTTTTCTTCATCCAGCTGATAAAAAACATATTTTCGTATTTCGTCGCACAGTTTAGAACACTTTATCGTTTCCTTTATCACAGAGAGAGCGGTTAGTTATGTTCTCTTGACGGATATATTCGTGAACCTCACATCAATTTGCACGTGTCCGCCATTATTTTCAATGTCACCCATATACCAATACGTAATCTTAAAAAATATTTTCCGCAAATTCGCTGTAACACTTCAAAAACATTAAACTAAATGAATTTTTTTCTGTATAAACACGTAGTAGGATAGACACAAAAATGACAGATATGAAGCAGACTAATTAAAACTCTGAAAATATTTACATTTTACGCAACAAACAGTGGAACGAATAAGTTATAACAAATACAATGGTATTGTAGCTCTTAAATAGAAGCCATTTTATGTTGGTAACCATAACCTTGAGTACATCCCATAATAAGTGCGATAATTTAATAAATTACAGGAATTTTACGTAGCATGGCTAAAAGGTTTCAAAGGCAAAGGCTATAACTCAGTATGCTCTTAATAGAATTATACTGCAGCTTTTGCTGCTTATAAGCGGGCTGAAACCTGATTAATTATAATGTGAGAGAGTGTAGTATTATAAATGTATACTACACTCTCCCTGAAGACCGACTTGGAACTGGAATAATTGACGATGGTGTGATGCAATAGGCAAATCTAGCGTTTTTCTACGAGTGTCGTGGCTCTCCCCATGATTGGGGGGGAATCTCGTCCAGCAATAGCTGGTGACGGTGACGGTGGAGACCTTATCTCTGTAGACAAGTTACGTCCTTGACCGCAGCAGCGGTGGAAGTGGTATACGATTAGACCAGTTGTATCATCTTCAACACGGCGGGAATGCAGCCGGTCTTGACGGCTCCCTAGCCTGCGCCAGCAGAAGTTCACATTGCTCATTTGCGTTTCGTCTATGGAGAAGGATCTCTAGATTCTCAACTCCACTTTATTTTCTAACCTTGTTCATTTCTTAAGGGTTGGCAATGTTCATGCAACACTCATAATTTAGCAGTCGCGAGTACTGATCTCTCCGTGGCGCTCGGGTTCAATTCATACCCGGGGCATTTATTTGTAAGATCTACAGATATGAGTAGTTATTTCAGATATGGGTGATTGTACACGTATGTACAATTCCGTACATAGTTACAATACAAGATAGTATAAGCTTACTGTGAGGGAAAGAAATAAATCCTAATTAATAAGTTTTAGCTTGCTCGTTTTCCACGCTGTGCTGTGCATTTAATGTTAAATAGTTATTCAGTAATACAACAGGCTTGATTTTTAAAGCTTCAGGTTTAAATCTCAGAGGATTGCCTTGATCTTTTTCCGTTATTTATATAAATGTACAAATACGGACGTCATAATAATTTTTTTACTAGCTTATTTAACTACCCTCGCCCCGTTGTTTCTCCTATTATAAATGCTTTACTCCTAAAGTTATGTTAAGTAACAATCTCTAAAACATGCAACAATGAAGTTTTATCTATTATAAACGCTTAACTCCTAACTTTATGCTAACAAAAATCTTTTTCAAGATATACTCTGTAATGTTCAAAAAGATTTCTGGATGCGATTAATAACAATAAAGTATAACGTTAAAAAATATAGATATACATTTCAGCTCTAGTACAGATACCAAAGGATGCTAGTCTCACAATGATTTATTGAATTCGTCAGTCCCCTCGCGACCCAAACACAATTTTCAAGAGTTGTTTTATTTCTCAAATATATGAAGCCGAAAATAAAGCAACACCGGACACCCGGAGCCAGTGGTCTGATCTGACTTGACGCCCGGTCGTAAATACTTCTGCGCTCGTTTATCATAGTTTTTAAGGTTAAATAAATATCATTACAGTTTTCTAATGTGTTCCGTCTGAAATATTAAACGCGATGGTGACTTGAAGAGCTATAACTTCCTTTAGACTGAGTTGTATTGATCTAAATCAAATGACGGCGGGTGCATTTTCATTTATGTTCGTGTTCAAGGAACTTGTTATCTAAAAGCAGGGTTGTCAGTAACTATAACAATAGTGTAGTCTGGATTTTTTAATTGAACTTAAATGTTTTTAGAATTATTGTCAGTCTGTTAGGCGGTATCGGAATAAAAAAAATATATAAAAATAGTAACATAAAAAATAACCTATTTTCAATTTGTCCCACTGCTGGACGAAGGCCTCCTCTACACAGTGGGTACAGTCCTACAGGGGTGTAGTCCACCAATGAGGATTGGCGAACTTCACATATTATATATGCAGGCCTCACCGCCGAGCACGTGGTAAATCAGCACTTAAAAATGCAATTAAGAAATAAACAATTTCATTGGAGAAATTAAAGGCGAGCGCCGGGACACTGAGCTACCATGTAATATTACCTAAAAATATACACATGTGAGAGTGCTAATTTAGAAAACTCTAGTTAATCCAGGTAATCTGGATGGAGGACTAACGCTAACTCTTCAAATTTCGAACTTTTAAATCTTTAATTAAAATTTCACCCTCAGTATAAATTAAAAAAACTTATTAAAATCTTTAACACTAATAAAGACCTAATGATAATAATAAATGATAAAATAACAGATTTTGTTTAATATAGCTAATGTACTAGAACCATTTATTGATTACACTAATACTATTTATTAATTCATCTTTCAAACCAAAAAAAAATAACCTTAAATCGTTTGAGCCACGATACGACGAGACATACATTTTTTTAATAAAAATGTGGCCATCTGTCTGTTCGCTTGGAGCAAACAGATGATGACATTTAGAAAACATCGAAATGCAGTTTACGATAAACCGATATTATCGCATCTTTTATTTTATTTATTAGAGAACTTTAGAAAAATACAAATTAACATAAAAGTTAATTTTAAAATATCTTTACAAAGAGCTTTTTTCGTATTTATTCGTATATTTATTCGTATTTTTTTTAGAAAAACCTTACATTTGATACCTGTGTTATGGATTAACTAGGACGCCATCTTGGGCCGTCCGCCATGTTGAATACAGAATGACGTGTCTCAGCTAATCGTGTATTATAATCCAAACTAAAATTCAGTCGTATGATTTGAAACAAACTTATTACAAGTTGAATTAAATCTTGTAATAACAATCGATTTAGTCAGTTGATATAACACTCCTCGATTTTTCATTGGAGGTTAAATACCACTAGCTCCTTGTTTAATCGTGAACTTTGGAAAATGATTGCGTTAATGCGTACAAGTGTTTTCCATAATCGTACTGAAGCACTAATTGAGTTGCATATGCATTGACTATGACGTCAGTGCTATTCGTAGTCCTCTTGAGGACTCAAGGATCTGGTTCAATAGTTCAATATGTCATTGCTACACATGTAATCTGCGTACATTTTCAATAAAAAAACTTTGTTTCTATTATAAGATTTAAGACATGAAAATAATGTGTTGTGTGGTACAGACATTATGTTCTCTTGTTCTAACCAATCTACTAGAGATTAGTCAACTACACAGGAGATATTTATCTTCACAAGTACCTATATGGACGGAGACGGGTGCACTATTTCTTCCTATACTCTCATAGGCTGATGGGGCAGACACAACCGGAGAAAGATCAAATGCAGGATCTATTTTTACATACCCGTCCAATACAAAGTTTTTAGGCAATTGGATAATCAGCCTGTAATCTGATTGGATGTATTGGATGATACCCAATTAGGAAAGAACAACATATCGTCACTGATCCCAAGCGACATTTGAATCGACAACCTCCGGTTTGTAGTCACGACTTAAAATTCCACTAAGCCTGAAGCCTGTCATGAAGACAGTTACTTATGAATCTATTGGTAATGATATCGAAATATGGTGTTGTACCTGTTGGTAAACATTAATGTAAATGCGTGGGTAGATATGACATCCCTTCATGGAATTATGCAGCATTAGAGGTGTTTTTACTTTTCGCGTTTTCTACTTTTATTGTACGAGTAAACGCTGACCATAAACATCTCTTAGCTATATCGGTCCGGAAATATTGTTGATGACATTGACATGAAGGCTAGAACAAAAGGAATATTTTACGCAATATAACAGATTCTCACAACCATCGCGTGCTTCTTTTAAATCGACGCTGACAGCTTATTGGGTTTATCATTGAAGTAACGCGGTTTCACAATGACGTCAATATAGGACATATATGTGTTCGTTTATTCTTGTAATATATTTGACGTAAACTATTTGAAATTACATGACCGTGAACTAAAATCAAAAATTCTTAAATATAACTTCTAATTACACATTCGACATTCAATATTTAGTCGTTTAAATGTAAAATACCTTCTTCTTCTACCTGGCATTATATTATATATTGGCCCGATGTTCCTAGGTCAGCCTTTCTGGTTAAATTCCTCCACCTCGCTCGATCTTTAACATCCTCTGTGGTCAGTCTATTGACTCTTATGTTCTACTTCACGACATCCAGCCATCGTTTCCTTGAGCATCCGGGAGGTCTGGCTCCAGGGTCAGATATATCAAGGCTTTTCGACTTAGTCTTCAGACCGGCGCGCTTAAATATAAAATACCGATAGAAAAATAAAGTATAGACTTGTGAGGCTACCGGAAGGCCATTTCTCTTTTCATTTCCCAAATTTATTTCTGAATATGTTCCAACCAAATGATCATCCTATTCAAGCTGGCAACACATTAAGAACTTGGATGTCGTAGAATCTCTATGAGAATCGCTTAACATGATGAACCATCAGCTTTCATTAATAGAGGGTAGCAACCTTTCTCTTAAACTTTAAAATAATACTTTTACACTTAGCTAATTCTTTTGCAAAGCTGAGCTATCTTGTAGTATCGTATCTGTTATGATCAAAATAAGTTAGAACGCATAAACGCTCGCGAAAATTAGCTAATATGAAAAAAATGTACAAAAATTAGCTACAAATTTAATATTAGCATTCCCTAAATTTTTGAATGAATGACTGCGACGTAACATATGTTAATCCGTGCAAAGATGTAAAAATTAATTTTAAATTTAAGTTTTAAACTTGTTTCGCAAAGATAAAAGGATCAGACATATCGTTATAAGCAAATGTCATATAAAAAAATGTTTTTTATTTCGATCGATTGAATATCATTTCATAAAAATTAAAATATGATTTGATTTTCTCTGTGATGTACAAATTCAAATATTTTCAAATGGACTGTAATCTCTTTAGAAATGAACTATGATGATTTTCTTTTTAATCGTTTTCGTGGCTACATGTAACTATCCTTTATCGCCCATATTTCTCTATATATTCCATTTCTATTTTCGGAAGAGAAAGAATGTGGCCAAGTTAAGCCTTGGTAATAAATTCTCTCTAGCAACAGATAAAAAACCAACTTGATCTTTTAATTGGTTATAGTTTTAGAATCGTATTTTATATTTAACGAAACAAGAGAAGAACAAATGTTTTTGTTCTTCTCTTCTTTCTACAATATGACATAGAGATCAGAATGAAACAGAGGTCAAATAGGAATGGTATTTATTGGTTTATCGTTACGTAAAAACCATTGCCCCGACCTACATTAGGAGCCGGCTCGCACCAACAGCGATTCATCTCAAAGAAATGCCATTTAAACGCTTTGCTAATGACTTCAAAGCCGTATTTACGCGATCGCTTCCGATCTTTGGAAACAGTATTTTTACAGTCAGCATCAATAACCTTGGTTTACTCAGATATCGATACACCCGCACGTTCTCCGGTGATTTACAGTTTGGACTGGCTACTTCTGAATTACCTCTGTACTCATCAATCAACGTTAGTACCTATGCTACGGTATCTTGTTTTACGAGCGTTGTTAGTAAGCGTATAGAAGATAACATCCCATATACAGGCGCGATAATGTACAAGAGATAATGTTAGCTTCTGTTAATATTTTTTTAATGTTTATACGATGTGGCTAACAATTTAACTAGTAATATCAGTTTTGTATTTGTTGAGTTTGAAATAATACCGACCAAAAAGCAAAAATAGGCTTGTTATAACAAAATGAACTAATGTCAGCATCCAAAGAACGGCCTAAAACAAAATATGACAAAAATAAAAACAGGAAGAAGTAAAAAAATAAGCAAACATCTACTAAAAAATAAATGATAACGCATGCTATTATTTTATAAAACCACACGGCAATAGGAAGGAAACGATAAACCATAACTGAAAAAACTGGTTCAAAAGCCATTTAAAGTCTCAAATTTGTTTTTTTGTATACGTCAATATAGGACAACTGTCTGATAATAATAATAATAAATCAAATCCATTTAAATTGTCCGTTCTTGTAATTGTTAAGTTATCTACGATTCTTCTGTAGGATCAGATATCACCAGTGGCACTCGGACTGATAAAACTTAAAAACGTTGGAGAAGAATGTCTGTTCTTTCCTCTAATTTCGCCAAAGCCTCCGATATTGCGAGAGTCTATGTCAGGATTAGATGCTCGTCCATTTGCTTTCTGTAGAAAAATAATTTCAGGTCAAAAAAAAACATTAATTCCACTAGAATTATAATTTCCTTTTGGCTCAATTTCTGCTACGGCAACCAATCGAGGTCGGCAAGATATATTGCAATATCTAGCACAAGCACAAACACAAGTATTTAGACAGACCTAGATGCACTCTATTCTATGCACTTTATTCTACCTACTACCTACTCTTATAGCCCGATGGGGCGGAAAAATAATCAGACCATATTGCCTTGACACACAAAGGACAAAGTCATTGCTCCAGTGAGATTCGAACCCATGACCTCTAGTTAGTGAACCTTATACTTATACCATTAACCAACGGAACCAGTTTAGTCAGCCTACTAGAAAATAAAAATATTAAAATTTATTTAGGTAACTGCGATATACACACATATATGATACATACACATATATGTAACAGTGTTGCTAACAAACATATTGCTTGTTTGCTCGATAAAATCTGGTTGGGGATTGCTCATGGTTACATAAAACCGTTCCAGACTGGATTCAATAATAAACATTATGATTTAATATATTAATGCGATTCTTCTTTAGCGCGTGCCAAAGCAAACATCTGAGCTTGCTTATTTACGAGATGCCTGTGAAGTATGGCCTCTGGTTAAATATTAGCAATAGATAGCAATAGATACAGAGTTATCGGTGCATTCGGATGGAGATGATGGCATTATAGGGGCACTCTTGCTCGATATAGAGCAAAACGTTTCTAGCAAATTAATTTCCTTCTGACCTCGGACTCACGATATTGTCACATTTGTTTGATGTATTTGCTCGTATGTATATATGTTCGTACATGTAATTGAGAATAAATAAAAATTGTAGCTAATCTGAGCCTGTTCTATTGTTATGATTTTTTTTATTTCTTATTATTTTTTAAAAAACGCTACCCTTATTACAAGCTCCAGGCTTGTGTTATAAGGGCGTTTTACAAACATAAATATCACATAGACAAACATCCAGATCCCAAGCAAGTATTTATAGGTCATACAAATATTTGCCCCGGGTGAGAATCGAACCCACAACGCTACGACGCTAAGATGTTATCAACGGCGTCACAGCGCCGCAGCGATATATTTTTTCGCCACAATAAATTTTTCAAAATTTTGACAACCCTCTCGTGACATTCTTAACAAATGTTTACATGTAACTAATCAAACAATTGTACATGATTTTATATGCTGTAACTTATCAGAGATAAGGAACTCCGAAAGATTTTTGGGATGAATCACGAGAGAGAATACATAAAAAAATGCATGATGGTTAAACCAAACCATTCGCCAATACAACGTTCTGATTTGACACATAATTTATACGTATTAAAGCAAAATTCTGAATGATATATATTCACTGTATCTCACGAACCGTAAGGGCGTAAAATTTTTCATAACGGTTTCGCGTGTAACACGGTGTAACAGAAATTGAAATTTAAAGAGAGATTGCGGTGAAAACTGATTTCCCGGTAAAATCGATATTGTAATTGTATTTTTTAAATTAATCGTGAGTGAAACCGCAACGCTCAGCTAGTTAAATATATTATAACTAACTGCAGCTTTTGTCGTTCCAGCGACCTTACTCCTAGGTCATAACACCCTATAACTTTATTACAACATTAGACTTTCTATAGAGTTTCAATTCCGCTGTGGACAATGCTCCGAACAGCAGGTCAATGAACCCGGCGCCGCGTGCTTATATATTTTTGTAAAACGATACGAGATTTGCATAAACGTCAGGGTGCTCGTTGTGAGAACGTAGCTCCTAAAATATACACTGACAGCGAATAACTCATGCGGGGCACATTCGTAACGTTGTCAAGCGCTTTCGAATAAGCGCACGCATCGGGGGTTTATCCCGTGACACATCACGGGATAAACCCCCGATGCAATGCTAAATAATGCTTCGCCAAAAAATGCTGCATCTCTTTTTTTTATAGGAAAGGTTGGCAAGCGAGCCGACGGTTCACCTGATGTTAAATGATGCCATCGCCCATGGACATACACAACATCCGAAGAATTGCGTGTGCATTGCCAGCCATGGAAATTGGATAAAACAGGTTAAAAGGTAAGGATGGGATAGGGTTATATTATAGGGATAGGACTGACCATCCGGCAACCCTAAGAGCCAAGCATACTTTATTTTATGGTGGCTCTATCAAGGGTGGTGGTACCTCCCCGGGTGAGTGCGGCCGTAGAAATGCTATGTTATGCTCTACCATCTCGAAAAATTCGCGTGCCTCATCTCCCAAATACGTGGCTCAGTAGTTTTTTAAACTCTGACAAATCATACTCGAAGCTGATTTATGTTACTACCAGATAAAAAGTGAGAAAGAAAGAAAAGATTCGTTTTCGTCGTCTTTTACACGATTCAGAAGTTTCCAAAAATTCTAATAAAATAAAAGTACAAATGGCTTCGTTTTTTATCTTGTAGATGAAGTTGCCAGAGAAGCGCATCTATGACTTCTTAAAGATTATGATAATAAACATCTATATTACAAGAATGCATTTTCTGGCCGATAGAATCTCGATGTTTCTACGCAGAAACATCAAGATTCTATTGGCTATAAAACTTTAGGCAGGGCAGAATTTCGTTTGGCTTCTGAAATAATACTAAAGAACTGCTATCCAACTTGCTGTTGATTTTCACCGCCCACTATTGTCTAGAGAAGCGAAATATGGTTTTCTTTTCCATTATGGAGATTAATATTTTTTTATATTTCAATATTTACCTAGAGTTAAAATTGGAACACTCCTACAGCGAATACTCAAACAGTATACGTACGATAGAGAATACGTTTGTTCTTTAGTTGACTACACATTAGATCATAACTTATCTGTATTACTTACTAAAGTTTTCTGTCGTCATTGACCCCGGTTTTACTGCTGAAATTTTGGCAGTACATTAGTAATTATATACATTGACGTGGCCCAAGTTACAACAAAGCCCCGGGATACGAGAGGGTTCCGGGAGCAAGGGCACCGACTTACATTGGAGATCTGGTGCAAGCTGCTGTGCGCAATGCTGGCACCAAAGCGAACTTTGGGCGCTTGGCGAAATTCGAAGCCGTGCTTTGTGCAAAGCGTTATTTGGTTATTTTGCCGAATACACAGAATCAAAACGGTCTCCACTACCTGCACTACTGACTACGCTGTCTAAAGAATCATCTTGAGACTCATCGACTTCTATTTTGTCATCATTCCATAATAGATTCAAGAGCTCCTCCCAACACACGAAGATTGCCCAGGGATGAGGAGACGGTAATTTAGTCGATTACCTCCTCATGACCATGTCTACTTCCCAAATTATAGCTACAAACCATCTGTATTCAATCAATGCTACCACATCTTTTTTTTTAACCAGCTTATCTAAAACCATGAGCCATCCCCTGCAATATGAGTAGATTAGCGTCTAGAATAGCGATTAGAATAGCGTCATATAGATTTCTCTCTATACTTCCGTTCTATCTACATGATAGTAACAGATAGATCTTTTAAACACTCCCTTTTAGTCAATATATGTATGTTTAGTCCTCTTCTACCACGTGTATATAAAACGATATTACAAATTATGTATTACAAGTAATTATTAAACTATTTTCACTTGAAATTTACTCGTTGCATTACGCAAATAAACATTCCTCACATGCACCGTTACAGGGAATTATCAAGAACACAAACATTCAAACGAAAGGAGAATCACTCGCTCCGAATGAGTCATCCCGTGCGTTTATGTACCCTTCACCTCTCGAACGTAAATACGTCGTGACGAACGCAGTAAAAATCAGGAAACAATTTCGATTTAAGTTTAACGATCCCGTGAATCCCGTTGCCAATAAACAAATATCTGTCCGTGACTAATTTCCCAAACATTCGCTTGGCAGTGAAGAGGGAAAATGTTTCGCTGTTGCGGCATAAACACTGGCACTGTGCGCCCTTTGTTCTCGGTGATCCTTTGTAGTTGGCTTCCGTGCCCCCTGCTGGCTTCTGCCGCCTGTCTCACTGATACGTGTGACTTTGACAAGCATTGAATAGCTAGTACATTCTCTAGAGTATCTTGTGACTGCACAAATTACAGAATATTAACTTAAAATTTTTTAAATTAAACAACTTTACGCATTTTATCGCGGCTTATTTTTAAATTTCACCCGATGGATCCGTTTCTACAGCCTAATTTTCAAAACTGACGGTAGGCCGAATCAACAAGTGACATCAGGACGTCATACACTTCAGTCC
>DWHK01000920.1:0-12272 GCA_018247855.1 Graphium androcles
AAATATTTGACTTTGACTCTGTTCCTTTACTCCCATAGCCCGATGGGTCCGATATTCGCCCCGACCGGAGAGAGATTTAATCCACAACCTTCAGTTTGTAATTCAAGGGTTTTTATTATTACACTAGGCTACGGAGGCAGTTCTATCTATTGTATATTATATATATATTCTATCTACTTAATAGGATCAAATGTTATTACCTCCATCACCAAGTAGCCTCATGTGCACCAGAGACGGATCCTCGCTGTGTTCTTCTAAAACCGTATCATCGGTAACCGTCAGCTCCTGTTAAAGGACATTATCGATTATTTAGAGTTCCAAAATTTTTAATTAAAAGTACATAGGAATAAAAAAAAACTATTAACAAATATAAGAATGTATTAGAATGTTAAGAATTTAACAGAAATTAGAAATTTACATTTATAACATGCAGGAGAGTCGGGAAGTACTTATAATATAGGAAAAGATAATAATTGTTTAAATAATTTAAATTATTATCATTTTAGTATTCAAATTATTTAAATGATTTATCAATCATCAATCATCATTCAAAAAAAAAAACTTCAGACGTTCATCATTTTGTCAATGAAATGTAATAGAGCATAAAACCATCGGATACATGATTTTAGGAATTGATTCATTTATCTATCTATCTATCTATCTATATATATAAATACCAAAACAGAATAGTCGAGCTAAGATTAATCAACGCTATATTGTATTTGAAAATAAAAAACAAAACATAAAAGACTGAAGAATGAAAGATCCCATCCCAAAGATCCAAACATTCCACTGGGCTATTTTTCGTTGAAAACCCGACGAAAGCCGACAAAGTGATCGATATTCGCATACTCCTCGTCTAATTTTAGATTCATCTCGTTTAATGATAAAAACAAACCACATTCCGCGGCGGCGGGAAACATTCTTTGGTATCTCCGGGTAAACACGATCCGGTGAATCGCCATTAAAACTTTCTCACGCCTTCGCGTAAACGTAAATAACGGCGTCTGCTTTATATTGCTCCCAACGTACGGAGTTCTTTAAATATTTACGGACATCCTCTGAAGTATGTAAAAATTTGACCGAGCGAAAGAGATCATATAATCACTTATACACTACCATGTTGAACCTTATGTATGTTTTTACAAGCTATCAACATCGTCTGCATTCATTTAAACGAGAATATTCTTATTTCCCGACATCCGCGCGATTATTTTGTTTGTTGAAAATTCACACACTTGTTCACATATCTCATAAAATACAAAACCGACATTGATGCCCAATAAATTTAAATATTTTACTCATATTACCTGCATATATTCCAAATTTCATTTTATTTGGAGCCCTGGTTCGAGAGTTATCGCGGAACTGTATGTAACATACATATGTACATATAATGCCCATCTCAAATTGTAAACCTCACTAGTTTCCTTCGCTTGGTTAAATATTATGATACAGAGATCTCTATTCTTTTACAAGCAAAACAGGGATACATACAATCCCTGGAAACGGGACTAAAATCTAATTAATTAATTTCAGAAATGTTTGAGGTCAAAATAACAGACAGATAATTATTTTTGTGTTCTATCCTGTACCCTTTTACCGTTCTCTATAGTCCCCTTCCCATTTTTATAAATACCTTTAGTGTACTGATATATGTACTGGCTATTTAATTATTTCGGTTCTTTTACGGTCAGAACAGAATTTATTAATTAAATTCGAAATATATCCAGCATGTTTATGGTTTTAGCCTTATATTTTTTACGAACGTACAAAAGACCTAGAAACGAGCCTAAATTCATTAAAAATACTGCAAGGTCGCGTGTCCTTTGTCATGTCCTTTTTCACCTTGAAATATTCTCACTACTGAAATAGCAATTTGTGACATCCATCAATCCAATCCATCTGTCTTGACTGTGGTCTTCACGATGAAACATAAATTAATTGAACTTATACATTTATTTTATCTTTATAGTCTCTCAATCTAGTCCCAAGCATTTAAAGCTAGGGCTTGTGTTGAATTACTATTCAATTTTTTACCATTTCTTTCCGTGCCCTTCATACTAGAAGACTAAAGAATAAACAACAACGATATCAAAGCGCCCCACCTGATCAATATTCTTGGCAACGGTAAAATCGTCACGCGATCGAGAGAGACAGGAAAAGAGTCATAAGCGCTCGAGATGAGACCCGCAAACCGGAGCGTCGTCGGTCGGATTTTACAAGCTTATTAATCTAACTAGTCGAATAAATTTCCGGTAAGGCCGCTATACTTGTCGCCCGACCCACATGCTGCAAGCAATTTACTGTATCCACTCGTGACACATTTCTACGTGGGAGACGTCGGAATGGAATGGAAGAAAAATAATGTTGGCATTAATTGAACGCGCCTGCAAGTCTGCCGGTCGCTCGCTTTTGGTGTAATCAATTATCTGTCAGTTTAATGATTAATTATTACAGCAACCGGTTTTTCGTTTTGCTTGAGATGAGAGTTTATTACGCGAATATTGTCAATACTTGATCACTATAGAACAACTTCGTTTGAAATGTACTATTAATTTATTTTCAAATATGTAGTAAATGGAACGTTTAATAATAATATAATTTCTTTCTTTGAGTACCAACAACAAATTAGAAAGTATTTAATCTCGCTTACAGAACAAAGCAAACAAAGCCAATAATTGAAAAATGCTACAAATGTAAAGTTCGTAAAAAATTTCTTTGCAAAAACTTAAGAAGTTTAAAATTGGTATCCGATTAATGATCTTGATAAGAATTTTAAAATTAGGAAGTTTAAAAAACAAACACAGCATTGGGAAATACATTAACGCCTTATGCGTATAAATGTATTCTAGAGAGGTGGTCGACCGTCATGCAGGTTTCCAAAGGCAGTGCACGTGCCAAATAACTGGTTGCAATTATAAAATTGGTTCAGATAACAAGGCTGATATATATTATGTCGCTATATTTCATTTCATGGCTGTATGCATTGACATAGATATGCATTATATAAAGGTACTTATAAATTTTCCTTCACCATACAGCTTTTGCTTCACTTCTTCGGCCGTGCTCGCCCGGAGAGGTACCACCGCCCTTTACAGAGCCAGCTTAAAGTAAAGTATGCATGGCTCTTAGGGTTGCCGGATGGCTATTCCTACCCTCGTCTTTTCCCACTCCTTTTCCAATCGAATCCTTAATCTTTAACCCACCCTACCCTATAACCTGTTTTATCCAATTTCCCATGCTGGCAACGCACACGGAACTCTTCTGATGTTGTGTGTGTCCATGGGCGACGGGATCACTTAACATCTGGTGAACCATCTGCTTGCTTGCCAACTTTGCCTATAAAAATAAATCGCATCTGCAAATGTAATGTGTTTGGTAACCAATCTGCAACGTGTCAGATGTTGTTGGGTGGGTAGATACAAGCTAGTCCCTCTAGTCAAAATTTATCTGTAACTTTTTAATTGGACAATTTGTCCCCGCATCTCATCTCTAAATTTCACACTCAACTGTACACGCGACATTTTCAAAATGATATTCAAAGTTATCGTTCCACGTATTAATATACAGATACAAAACTGAATCGACTAAAAATAGGGCCCGCGCCGTTATCCAACATGGCGCACGAGGAGGCGATAAAGGACAAAAACAACACGATCCCCGTCCTCAGTCTGTCGATAAACATGTCGTCGGGCCAACGGACCAAGTTCGCTGCAGCTCAGAAACAAAGAGCCAACAACTTCGAAGAAAGTTACCCGTCCAACTTGTAGAAGGGGCCAAGCGGGGCGGTTACTCAAAACTTTGACGTCTGGACCCCGTGCCCAACTCGCTCGCTAATTCGCAGTATAAATTTGTTTAACGTCTCAACTTTTTAACTGTGATTACTTAGCCAACTTCGAGATAGATTGAAGTACTTCGCAACTTCGACAGCGATCCTGCGAAGTTGAGGACTGTAACAATATTTGTTTTCATATCCGTGTTGTGTTCGTGGGGTGATTGGCGAAATATTATCGGCTTTGTGGTATCTTTGAAAGATACTATCATGGGAATTTATTTTACGTTATCGTATGATAACAAAGATTATATCATAGTTATATATGGAGGAGATACGCTTTGTCCACTGTCAAATTAATGAATAATTCGGAATAAAAATTATGCAATTTCACAATAGCTTAATATAGAGATTACTAAGATTAGAAACGATAAAACTGTTTTGTAAAAAAAACACCCAAATGAATATTTGAACATTTTTACTATGTGGAATGTTGGTTGCACTAATTTAATAAATAGGTTCAAATATTATTTACTGAAAATAAAGTTAGATTTAACTGAAATAAAGCACCATCATCACCGTCAATATAAAGTATATAAAAATAAATTACTTTACGAACTCTATCAAATAACTTAAGTCCTATAAATGACCTTGAAGGGTAGAAAGTACGCGATAGTTAATACTTCGATAGTTGAGGGCAAACAACGAAAGCGATGTATGTGTCTTGTATCTATACTAATATTATAAATGTGAAAGTTTGTATGTTAGTATATCGCGCACAAATGGATGGATGGATTTGGATAAAATTTGACACATAGATATTCTATAGCATAGATTAATATATAATCCATCCACCCGTCTATGCGTGATACCGTAACAAACATACAAACTTTCACAATAAAATCATCCATCAAAAAATCCTTCCTATATAGGATGGATTTTGAATAAATCCAAAAAAAAATCTCGCAGGTGAAGCCGCGGGGAGCAGCTAGTTCTGCTATAAATGCGAAAGCGTATTTGTTTATTTGTTACGCTTTCATGTTTTTACTGTTCAACCGATCACCATGGGATTCACACACATGTACATTGTTTACGTAAAGTCCGGGATACAGATAAGGATACCTTACAATCCATGGGTACCCATACAGATATGTACAATACCATACTGCCATAAAAAGGACTGTTTCCGACTGTTAGAAAAATACCTTCCACGCGGTCATTGACCTGTACTCTATTCCAGTTAAAGATGCGATAAAGGGTAAGCAAAAACCCACCTACTACGCTAATTTACTCGTAAATTGCAAAATATCAGCAGAAACTAATTTATTTTCGCAATATCTTATAACATTACGTATCCGTATATTTTGCGTGTGTACGTGACTTGTGTTTGTTTAATTTTTCTCTGTCCTTAATTGGAACAAACTCTTGGAATACGGCAAAACGCAAAAAAAAAAAAAACCAAGCAGGAACAGGCAACGTATCTGATAATATACTTATGACAAATGATTTTCACTGTCTATAAACTGTCTCAAGAAATCAAATCGCTGGATGAGCATCTCTAACAACTCTAGCAACTCTAACTTCTTAATAGAAGTCATGTCGTATATAATAAGGTTTCGTTAATACGAAACCTTATTATATACGACATGAAACGGAAATTGTGGAACTTGGAACGAATGGAAACAAAAACAATAAAGTGTTTCAATAACATGGAGCAGCAAGGTTTGCTCGAAGTTTCGAGGGGGTGGGTGGTGGTATCCCCCATTAGCGGTTGGGTGGGGGCCACGCTAGGAAAACACGAGTTGGCGTTTATTGATACAATGTCGCCTTTAATAATAATTTATCGTTTTCCCGAAACGATTTTGTTAAATAAACGCTTTGACACCGTAGACTGACGACGCTGGCGGAAGTTGTACCGACCTCCGCGGCTCTGTTACAAAGTTAATTTTTTTTACAAAAACGCTGACCTTTTTTAAGAGCTACGTATTGTGTTACAATTTTGACAAACAAATTACAATACAAACACCCAAACCCGAAAAAGTATTTGTAGGTATAACGAATATTTGTTTCGGGTGGGAATCGAACCCACGACCTGCGACGCCGCAAGCCAACGTCTTAGCAACTGCGCCAACCAGTCATTGATGTTGGTAGCTCATGGAAACTACGACGTGACATGAGGTTGATTGTCAAAACACAAAAACATTAAACAAACGTCAAACAATTTGTTTTTTCACATTTCTGCGTACAAAATCACTGTGTTACATTTTTACCAGTTGGCATATAAGGTGACGGAATCTAATTCAACAAGTTGATAGGTTAGCTATTGCTATAAACGTAACATATGTGATCTCGTTTACATTTTAGATTGAAATCATTTCTGCTGCTGCATAAATCTAAAAGTATGTCAGCCACTTTATCATATCAAAGTACAGACATAAATTAATAAAGCAATTAAATCAATCATTATAAAAAGTATATTGCTAGTGGCTTGTAAATAATATGTAAGATATCGAGCATAACTTGATCACTTAACATACCAATCCATAAAGGTCAGATCGGAACAAAAATAGAAAACCAACTGCAGAGATTTAATTTAAATACATCTCATCCTTAAGTGTGTCGCGATTATCTTAAAATATAAAATAACCTGATAAACAGGTCGAGGCGTTCGTATTAATAATGAATATGGAAATAATTCGAGCAACGGTTCCAAGAATCGCCTAATGATATTTATCCAAACCAGTTTTTACACGGTGTATAATATTGAATACGCTCTCGCCGGATATGTCTTTTTAAGAAAATAGGGCTATAAAAGCTCTATTTACAATAAATCGAGCACTTGACATCTATCGATTTATATACGACATTTCAGATTCTATTTTTAACAATACTTAAAAGAATGAATTGTTTCAAGGTTTGATATACAATGACGTCAAACGTTGTGAAATAAAAAAAAATAAGAATTTGAAATATCTAACCTCGGTTACAATATAAAAACAAAAGTCACACATATCGTATTTGGATATACAGACAAAAAAACCGAACAAACCTACGAACGCGCTTAGTATTTGTAACGGCTAAGGAAATAATGAGTCAATCAATTGTCCCATATAAGACCCACGCGGTTGGATCGCCCACACTAATAGCTCGACACTTTTCCACGTCTCCAGCTAGAAATATGGTTACGAGTAGTAGTAACGCGTGCCCTTTTACATGGCGAGCCGAATGCCACAGGGCCCATTAAACCAGGCGAGTCCACCATCTTGAGCCACCCAGAGCGGTGTCGCCATATACTACCATTTTACAGTTACAACGCTAGCGTCTTCACCTATACCTTGAACAGGACTTCCTTAATGCTATCAAATACATTATTGAGCAGGCCAGAAGAATATGCACCGGATAATGTTGAACAGCAACAATTTATATAGAGACAATTCCCACGAAAAATATCAACAATAAAACAAGAATATCGACGCAATTAAACCACTGAACTAATTCAAAGAACGCGGTCAAATATGTCATCGAGAATGCTTCGTGTGAACGAATGATTCATAATACGAGTTGGCGTGCTGCTAAAGCCCAAATACGTATTAACTAACGACATCTATTGGCAGCGTCGTGAAATTGTCAGAGCAAACTCGCTCAATATGGGCTAAGTCATTATTTTGCACAATTTTTTAACTTCGATATCTTCTGAAATATACAAAATAATAACAAATATTTCATTACAATCTAACAAATTTGTTTTTAATTGACAGTTAACTAATGCCTTTTGGTCTTAATTCATACAAAATATATTAATGTTAAATAAAGTGACGGCAGCTGTCCTATTTCAATTAAATAAAGACTCAATTTTTGTTCAACTTGTTATAAACTTGCGATAAAATCACAAGGTCGAATTGGAATTGAATTTTTAATAGTTTTATTTAAATTTAGGCGTGTTTTTTAAAACTTAAAAGAACGCAAACAATCGACCTGTTTGTCATACTGCAAGTGAGAGGTCGGTAGTGGGCAAAATAAATCGTCTTCAATTTATTTTTGTAATGACGAATTATAAGATAAATCAAATAAGCTTTACAAAAGACTAGTTGTTTACCTGCGGTTTCACCCGCGAGATGTTGCTTTCAAAATTTAATTTACACAGAACCCTAAACATTATTTAAAAAATAAAATTAACCAAGATATTCATTATACCATAAGCTATCCGGCAGTCAAGGTCCGTCAGAATCGGTCTAGCCGTTTCTGAGATTAGCCGAACCAAACAGACAGACATTGTTTTTATAAATTGGTTCATTATTAAGTAGCTTTCTCATTTCTCATAACTTTCACATGCATTTTGCAAAAATCTTTTATTTTGACATTACAATCAGACACTTCGATTTTATTTATATGTATACATAACAACAACATAAACATACAGGCATTCTTTTATCGTCTACATATTATTCAATATCGTTTAGGGCAGGTTCGACCAAACAGGGGAATATTAAAGCGAAACGCGTCTATTGTTTGTGGAGGTATGAAGCGCTTTACCGCGTCTAGGTTCATGCATGCACGACTGGGCCGACTTGGGTTAACACACATAACTATATACATATGTACGGACAAAAGAATAACTTTCGTTTGTGCTTAACCACGCTTTCCGGGGATGTTAAT
Source organism: Graphium androcles (assembly GCA_018247855.1). Classification (NCBI taxonomy): domain Eukaryota; kingdom Metazoa; phylum Arthropoda; class Insecta; order Lepidoptera; family Papilionidae; genus Graphium; species Graphium androcles. The sequence goes on from DWHK01000920.1 coordinate 8,432, forward strand.
AGCATTTTGACACGCAACTATGTGGCACGAAACCACGAAGACCGGTATAATTTTAAAAAGCGCATTGAAAATGAATTTATGCATAATAACGACACGTAAAAAACGTTATCTACATGCATAATTACCGTGAATGCCGTAAGGGGTTATAGCGCATTTGCTACTTTAACGTAATTTAGATTTCTTACAGTCGACTTTTTTTAACCGACTTAAAAAAGGAAGGTCTATACGATCCGTATTTTTTGTATATATGTAAGTGTATGTGCGTGATTTTTTCAAAACTACTGATCAGATTTTTTACGAAATCCTACTCAGCTGTTTAAAGGTCATAGGTTTTTTTATGTCGCTGAAGGGATCCAAATAACTTGTCTGATCGATACGAAATTTAGTATTCCGCAATTTCAATGATATATTTTTCTTTTTAGTTAGGACACTGTTTTGTTTAGAGGACGTTTTATTTTTGTAAAGAAATCATAGACAAACTTTATGGATGTTGTCTCGGTTTATTATTGATATAGAACCTATATTTTATTTATCTACGTAGAAAGTTCACAAAACAAAGGATAACAATATCCTGCAAGGAGTTTATTTAACATCTCTTTACATTCCTTATGTTTTAGAACATAAACAATATCTTAATTGAACTGTAGTTATTATATATAACAGTTAACTACAGTTGCGGTTAATATGCCACAGTAACCTTTAAGACTGGACATTCACTTCTCATAAGACAATAAATTCTTATTGCACTGTTACGTAAATACTAAGTAATTCGTTGTAGGTTAATTATTAATATCTGTGGTTAATTATAGAAATTATTCAGGTGCCGGAAAATTAATTAAAATGTAATTGATACAAATATGTTATACAAAGTAATATATAACTGTAAAGTGGGAATTCGCAACACAATTGAACTGAAAATGATATCCGTCAAAAATGTAAATTGAGTGCACATATCCTTTAAATTAAAATTATCTAGTGCTTTAGTAGTAAGTATTATCTTAAGCAAATATTATTGTAGTCTTATGTTTTTAACGCTTATCCTAACCCGTAAAACACATTTATCGGATGGCATTACTGATGGATAAAAATTATTCTATATTTTTGTAGAGCGCATTGCCGAAAAAACCATGAAATTCACGATATCTATTTCAAAACCATAAAGAGAGGATCCTATGTTTGTTAGTGTATTTCTTATATCTGATTCTAGAACTATTTGAAAAATTCTTGCACCAATTTAAAGGCGCAACTGTTTAGGTGGTAGAATATCTTTCATACAGCTCAAGTTACATTTATGGGTCGCTCGTCCGGGGAGGTGCCACCGGCCTACAAAAAAAGACAGCTAAAATAAAGCATGTATGATCAGTGGGATTCCTTTCCATTCCTACCATCTCCTTTTCCCACTTCTTCCCCTTCCGAATCCTTAATATATTCTTGACCCATTATACCCAATAACCTGATGTATCCAATATCCAAGTCTGGCAATCCACACGCAACTTTTCGGATTGTGTGTGTGTCCATGGGCGACGGGACCGCTTAACATCAGGTGAACCGACTGCTCGCTTGCTAACCTGTCCTATAAAAAAAATGTTTGTATAATTCAAAACAGACTGACCTAAAGGATGAAGGAGGGAAGGTGACCGGTTCACCTAACATCAGATGTTTCTTCTGCTCGTCTGCCAACATTTCTCTGTATAAAACTAGTAGTTCGCCGCGGACTTGGATCTTGCGGTTGTTTTATTTTACTTTTATTTCCATATCTCTTAAGCTTCAGAACCGGTTTTGATGCTCAACGAACTTAAAAATTGTATTAATATTACCTTTTCTCTCTGGAGTACTAGTTCGAGAGTTATCGTGGAACATGCATAAGATTTATTTTTGCCTCGACTTTAATTGTAAATTTCACTCGCTTCTCCACTGGGTCAAAAATATAGATAGATAGATTTGAGGTCCAAGAAGGATGAACTCACCCCCGTGTGCTCGTTGATCCCCACTATGACTGCCGTGTACCACTGCGTGGCACCGGCGGCCCGGTACACCTGCGCCCGGCAGCCTCCCAGCACCGAGGGCGTGCTGGTCAGGATGCACTGCCCGTCCTGCATGGTACGCCATTCCGAAGCTTCAGATGACACCGAAGAGAGTACGTCTTCAGGGATACCCGCCTCGCAACCGGCGAGTTTCGCGTCCCACTCCTGGATGGGATAAAGGTAAATTAAATAATGACATGTGTTTAATGAAAAAAAAAATGATATTGATATAACTAACGCTTAAGATTTTTAAAGAGTTGTGAAATGGGTAAAGTATAATTTATCAAGGCTAAGAAATGATAAGTGTAAAAAGTACGGCCGAAAAATGCATTCGGACTAGAAATAAATATTCGAAAATCACAAATATTTCTGTTTGCATTAAAATTAGGCTGACAGTAGCTATATAATATTAGACCCTGTTAGCATGGTAGTTGTTTAAGTAATTAAGTATTGAATTGATTAAGAGATAACCCTTTACAAACGGAAATTCATAATTAGGCACAATAAACTCAAATAAAACAGAATGCCAAAACCACACGAGCTTATAAAAACATTTTTGCCGTCTTTCAACCAAAGTCACATTTACTTGGTTATTTAATTATTAACTTACATACATCATTCATATTGCCTGGGTAAAACAACTATTAAATGTTTATTATTTATATTAAGCAAATTGCTGCCGTCTGCCAACATTGACGCATAGCAGCGGTGAAACAATGCCGATAATATTATTAAACTTTAAATATATACCTAAAAAATTACACCCGACGGAGAAGAATGTGCTTAATCGCATATTAAACAGCATTCAAGACAAGATGTTTAACGTCGAAACGTTGCCCGTATGAATATTCAGCAATACGTAACGCGTTCATGCTCGATAAATTACAGTTTTAATTGCAGCACATATCATACAGTGAATGAATAAATAAGCATACAGCGCGTTGCACTCGCTATGCCGTGGTGGCTCCGTGTCCGGGTGCTCGCCTTCAATTCTGTATACTCGAGGCGAACATGAGTTCAAACCCCGGTGACGGCACCGATGAAATTGTCAATTTTTTTATTGCAATTTTAAGTGCTGATTTACCACGTGCTCGGCGGTGGAGAAACACACCGTGAGGAAATCTGCATATCTACGAACATAATTATATCCTTAAACGCTACAATAGAGCTGTAGTAATTGAGCAACCGGTAGAGTCTCTACCAGAGGACGTAGATGTAATAGGTGGAAACGATCAAATATATGAAGTTCGCCAATCGGCACTTGGGCCGCGTCGTGGATAATGCCCTATACCCTCTGATTAGAGGAGACCTTTGCCCAACAGTAGGACAAAGTGAAAGTAAGCCGTTACTTTACTCCTTTACTTTGCTCGCTATGCAGGCACCAATTATGGCACCAATAAACATTTCCAATCAAATATCGACACTGCTAACGTAACGTGTTAACATGTTGTTTTAAAATAGTAATAGGCATCTCTACTACTAGTTATTGTTCGTCCTCCTAGCCTTATTCCCAAATTACTTGGGGTCGGCTTCTAACCCAACTAAATATCAGTTTTTACATAGAGCGACTGGTATCTGACCTCTGCAACCCACAGGGAATTGAATTAGAAGGATGGATTAGTTGTCGGGATATGTAAAGGCACTGACATTCTTTAACGATTGTCAAAGGAACGGACAAGCGGAACAAGCATAAATTAATTCCTCCTGTAACAAGGCTGAGGAGGATAAGTAAATCAAAAATTTATGGGACAATGTATACACTTTTACAACAAAATCCCAGAAAACGTTCAAAATTATTCAGTTAATAGATTAAAAAA
>DWHK01000921.1:0-12270 GCA_018247855.1 Graphium androcles
TTGTGTTAACTGAAACTACTATGGGAAATAGTTAAACTGTGTTTTGCCTATGCTTCGCTAGCGGCAATGCAAATTAAAAAAAATATTACCGTCATGACTTTTGACACTGATTTAATTTCCCAAAAGATTGTGGTAATTGAAACTACTATGGGATATAGTTAAACTGTGTTTTGCCTATGCTTCGCTAGCGGCAATGCAAATTAAAAAAAATTACCGACGTGTCTTTTGACACTGGACTATTTTCCCGAAAAGATTGTAATAATTTAAACTACTATGGGACATAGTTAAACTGTGTTTGGCTTATGCTTCGCTAGCGGCAACGCAGATTAAAAAAAAATATTACCGTCATGACTTTTGATACTGTGCTAATTTCCCAAAAGATTGTGGTAACTGAAACTACTATGGGATATAGTTAAACTGTGTTTTGCTTATGCTTCGCTAGCGGCAATGCAGATTAAAAAAATATTACCGTCATGACTTTTGGCACTGGACTAATTTCCCAAAAGATTGTGGTAATTGAAACTACTATGATATATAGTTGAACTGTGTTTTGCCTATGCTTCGCTTACGGCAATGTAGATTTAAAAAAAAAATATTACGGTCATGACTTTTCACATTGGACTAATTTCCCAAAAGATTGTGATAATTTAAACTACTATGGAATATAGTTAATCTGTGTTTTGCCTATGCTTCGCTTGCGGCAATGGAGATTTATGTAGACAGAGTTGAATTAAGTTAATGTAATCATTTTGAGAATGCCTCTAAGACATTTCGGGGCAAGTTTTTCTTTTCTGAATATTAGATTTTTTCCGGGATACCGCATATTCCATTTCTTTTATCTGTGCTATACGCATCATGTTGTGGATTATTCATGTTGGTACACTATGTTATTAGGCCGGGCGACCGAGTAACAGTTATTTATATATCCCTCGGGAACAATACTTTTTAATATAAAAAAAACGGATCGGTTGAATTATTGAGACAAGCAAACACACCTATTATCGCATTTATATATTATTTAGCATTTATATATATTTACGGGTGATTCACCTGATATTATGAACATCGTGCATGTTCATTCACCTTTTTTACGAACTAAGAGACATAAATCAAACATTTATCATCAAGTAATCACCTAGTAAGTGATTGACAGCACACAAAGACACACATCGTCGAAAAAGTTGTATGACACTTGAGGGTTTTTAAAAATTTAATAGTTATGGTAATAGTAGGGCAGAGTAAAAAATTACCTTTATAGATACCTCTTAACGGATAGAATCCAAGAAATATTCTTGCCTTGGTCTCATGTTTAGTTGTAGTTGTCACCAGACGAAGTTGAATTGATAAAATATTTTGCAAAGCCGCTGCACAGCTAGTGCTGTACAAATGAAAAACACACCTGTACAAACCTTAACGTATTAACATTAAGGTCCTAACTAAGTCCTTATTAGTACTTCGTCGTACGTTCGTATATATATCAAATGAATAGTCGCTACAAACGGACATCGCTTCATTATTCACCCTTCAGCTTAGCAAATAAAAGTTTTTAACGCCCGGCTCGTATTTCAAGTATTCGGACGAGCCTGTTAGGCGCTTTGGCTTTTGTTAATTAAAAGCTATCGGCAGAATTCGCCTAACGAGATATCAAAGATTTGTTATGAAATGATAATTTTTTTCTACGTTTCGCTTCTAACGACCGAGCGGTTGGATTATCAATCTCGCCCGTCCTTATATGGTTTATTTCCATCAAACTATGGAGATTCCAAGTCGTTTTGCTAGCGAGAGCTTTTTATGAGCACATTCTATTTGAAGTAAATAAATATTAGAAGACGTTACGCACGTCAACTCTGGAAATCCGAAGCTGTAGTTATAGGCACACATGCTCTATTATATACTGTAGTAAAAAGTTACGTCATCTCAGTTCACGACCTCTACAATCAGAAACAGGAAAATGTTACCTAAGAAAATATTAGCGCGTTTCCTTGACCTTTCGAACTCTACAAGTTGCTAACCATACGCATTAGGTACTGAAATTACATTTAAAGTATTATCTAAAAATTATTTTACTATGTTTTCAAGTACAAAAGAAGGAAGGCATTTCTAAAAGTATAAACAGTAGATAAATGATTAAAGAACACATTTTTGAACTTCAGAAAAATACCCTAAACACTTTCAGTAAAAAATCTACAAAGTGTCTGTTTTTGTAAATATTTCCCAAAAAAATTATGTTTGAGCGCATGGTACGTGTTTTGGCAGTGAAAGGTCTCAGAGCGCAGGTCATGTATAAGCGCAACAACCCAAGATAACGGTAGCTTTTAATGTGGAAGAATAGCGGCCATGATCTTTGCGAAACGTGCTATTTAAGCGAGACAAGTATTTTTGTTACATGCGAAAAATGTCGTATAGCATGATTTGATATGTGGGTATAAGAAACATGAAAAGGTCAATTAAATCCGCTAACTGTTGCCCGCGGTAATATCTGCCTTGTACCTGCTCGGGTCCGAAGAGTCAAAGCGTGAACTTTGATACCCTTAATTATCCCTAATTTAGACTTTCATGTGCAAAAGGGATGTATTTTAATTTCAGCTAATACTCATACGTATAGCATGATTTGATATGTGGGTATAAGAAATGTACAAAAGACAATAAATCCTCTAGCCGCCCGCGGTATCACCTGCGCTGTACCTGCTCGGGTCCCAAGAGTCAAAGCGTGAAATGTTATACCCTAAATTATTACTCATTAATCTGACTTATTTTAATGCCAGCTAATACTTCCAGAGATTAACCCGTTTCCACAAACAAACAAACTCTTCAGGGGGCTTATTGACTTTAATAAGACTCCATTAATACAGGTGTCTCAAGATTACGATTCTCCTTAGACCCTTTACCGTAAAAAAACGACTGTATCGATTAACACTAAAATATAGGATAATAAATATATTTACCAGGCATCGATCTATCAGGTCTTATGATAAGAAAAAATAATTTAGGAATTAATTTATTTAGTGTCAATTTAATAAAGTCTGTTGGCAAAAGGAAGAAAGTTCACTCAACCAGATGTATTATATGGTCTGTACCACCGAAAATAAATAAAAAAATGGTCGCGGTATTTTAGTTTGAAACATATAATTCTCGTTCTAAATCAATAAAAAAAATTGAAAAATATAACTGACATAATTGAATAAAAACTTATATTTGCCGAAACAAAATATACGAATATAATAACAACGATAATCGTCTCAGATATAATTTCCTCAAAGACCGCCACAAAATTAGAATACAGAATTCCGATCCTCTAATTCGATCTGACAATGAAAATTCATTAGTCGAGTACACGGTTAACCCGTTAACCCGACACCCAACTTAAAGACAAAGCTGCTTCGTAACAGAATCGGTGTTATCTTTTATGACAGTCGCACAGGCGGGTTAAGCCAAACACGATACCGTCCTGTTTAATATTCTATAAGTTATTTCTGAATCAACATAAGTCTATGTAGAAATTTAAATATATATCGTGTTCAGTTCTTTAAACAATGATAACGAAACTGGGCGAGCGTAAGCGTGTTATGTAAATAGGCACCTTTGAATGTAAATTCCGAATCTATTTAATGACTATTCCGATGATTTTAGAACTTCGCAACGAAGACGCCGAGGCGTTTGGTTTAATGAAAGATAAAGCTGTACACAGACGGGATAAGCACGACAGCTTGCCACTTTACAGTGGGAGTTAATTACGATGATACGCGAACAGGCGACATTTCTCGAATGTTCGCTTTCATACTTCGAGTCGGAGTCTGTTTGCTTGTCTGCCCGGGGAATATTTACATCGCAATTTTTGCCATAGCGAAATGTTTTGCTTACAGTAAGGTTTAATGCTAAGTTCTTTTCAATCACCTTACATTCGTCAAAGGGCTATAATATTTAGTATTTGTTTTTGTCAGTCGATTGCCGGCAAAAATAAGGTACGTGCACGACGCTAATATCAAAACATGCATATTGACACGGCGTTTAGCACAATCTATAGTTATAACGGCTCCATCCTAGAAAGTGACTTTTTTGTTTTATCAGAAAACGTTAAAGGAATAAAAATGCTACTGTCCATTAGGACATGGATTCACTTGAGAACTATGGGATATGAAAATTTTATATCTTAAAAAAATATTATCAACACCTATTTTATGGGAGCCCAGGCACGACAGGTTATAAACGGTTAAGCCTTATTGATCGAGCGAGCGAATCGAGCGAGGTTTACAATTACAGTTGGGACAAAAACGAATTTTGTGTATGTATGTATGTTCCGCGATAACTATCGAACCAGTGATTTTGAAATTTGGAATATATGTAGGTAATATTAGTACAATTTTTAAGTTTGTTCAAAATTTTAAAAAATAATCGCGAGGTCACAGTTGACTGCGGACTACTGGTATATATAGTATTTAGATATATCCAAAAATAAGTTGAACCTCCATACGACTAAACTGACACACCCTCAACGACCAAAATTGGCACGACAACCCAATATTGTGGTATCCATTGAATTCCGCTCGCTAACTGAAGGTATTCGAAGAATGCTCCAGACGGTCAACGGAACTCTCGTCTCGATTGATATCCCAAATTCGTCGGACTACAGCGATGTTAAATATCGTTAAATAATAAAAAAATTATAATTAAATGGAATCTTCAATGATTAAAGTATGAACGCAAACATTAAAAGGTCCCGACTCATTCCAACATAAAAGTCGGTTATTTCGAAAACGAAATACATGTGAGATTAACGTTCTTCGGAAACGTTTCGTTCGTTAATTGCAAATTTTTCGGATCTCATGCATTTTGTCGTGCGATTTTGTTAACTAGACATGACGTGACATGTTAATTGTGTGGCATAATTATGATCTGAAAAATTATATCCATAAGTACATGAATCTTAAGAATGTTTTTGATGAATAATTAATTTTTTAACCAGACCAATGAAAGACTTTGTTGATTGGTTGGTGTAAACTACATTATGGCATTTAATATTCTTGTAAATTGAAGCAAAGCCTGATATTGATTTAGAAATGCCACGAAATTCTCAACAAAATTTTATATACAAATTCCGTGAGTAGAACATTAAAGAGATGGTAACTATTATGAAACCTCCTTAACGGAATCCAATATATATAAAATGTAGCCACTGTTTGTGTTGATATCAATGAATAAACACACGATAAGACTCAATAAAAAACATATGAAAAGGTAACGCACAATATTTCACATAAAAATCGACGACGTAAAAGCGTCAACTTCTTCACGTCTCAAACGCATTGATAAGTTCAAAGCCAATAGAAATCTTTCAATGGCACACACACGGGCCCCGAATGCTATACATTCCGAGCCCTCTCATTCTCTGCTTTTGTTTGATTTCAACTTAAATGTCAAACTTACACGGCTGTTAAGCGCGCGATTTCAACAACGCCTTCAGCGAATGCAATGGGTCGGTTTTGTTTTTCCACCCTTTATAGAAAAAGTATTGTGCTATCAAATAAATACCATTTAATTCATCTCAATACTGTTTTCACAAGTCATATACAAGTTTTCTAATTTGTATTTTTTTAATACTGTCACTAACATAAGTTTAAAAGTTAAATATTTATTTATAGATAGATATGAACGCTTCGACATGTTAAATAATTCGTTCTTCAAATTTTCTTACAAGCAAACTTTATTAAGTTTCTGTATTTTCTGTATATTCTGTAAGTAGAAAAAAAAAGTAATTCAACATTTATTGAAGAAAATATTGCAGTGTTTTATTGATATTATTATCCTGTTTTACTCCTAGATAACATAAATAACCGTCTATCAATATATATATATATTTAAAATCGATATTTTGAAGCATTATCTAGTAGTGGATTTTATAAACAAATTTCAAATATGATTACTATGGACAACTTACTAAACTTACACAGCATCTACTTAAACGACAATGCAGAAAACTTTTCTACTACAAACTCTTTATTATTCAGGACCACGCTTAATAGACTATTTATATACTATACATGAAGCGCGTTGATGTCCTTTTTAAGAGAGATACTCTTACTTATCTCATAACAAAATGTACTTATGCATGCTATAACTTCAACAATAATCCGATGTTTGTCTGTATATTTAAAAATATAAAAAAACACACACAGATCGTATATGATTGAAAACATGTTACAGGAAAATCTGTTCGGTGCCTTCCCACGTTTTTAAAATAATAGGTTGTCAATATCTAATCTAAGTCGACATCTATGTTTGATCACGTATCAATAATTAGCGACTTAGATTATTTTAAGTTTTTACGTGAGTATCTTTTGTAGTGTTGGCAGTATTTTATTATTTACTCGCAATAAAAAACTTCAGCAAACTCGTAGCAAAGAATGGAATTTCAAGAACACGTTCGTCGGGGCTGCTGTATCTTATAACGCCCCGTGCCATATTCTCTAGGCGCCTCGAAAGGCCTCCACTCTAAAGAGGCCCTACGTTATGACTAGAAACTAGAAAGTAACGCCGGTCTACGGACGACTTACCCTTTTTCACGTTGATACCAATCACAGAAATCCTTTAAGGGTCACTTTTATTCACAAAGCACACGAGTGAAACTTGTAAAAGGTATAAAACTCTCCATCTACTCCACCACAAATTCGAACACAGGCACTTTTAACGAACTTACGGTGCACAGAGGTACATGGCGTGATTTAAGCCAACATTCACTCGAAGACTAAAGCCTCTTTTGGCACATACGCTAATAACGAACGAAACTACCGCACAAAACTGACACAATTCGCTCCCGAAACGATGCCCGCGGTGCCGAAAAACAAATTGTGACGTGTTTAACACAACATTGGTGGAAAATTGACCGTTAAATCCGAATAAAACAAACGCCGTGTTACGTTGTTAAGTTAAAACTAAGTCCGCACCGCTAAGGCAGTGTAAAGACCGTTGATCCAGTTGTACGGTCGATACAGCAGTACGCTGCTTTACCGACGGAGCGCACACATCCACAGTCGGCCGTCTCATTCGCGTGCGACCGGTAGAAAGGGACGGCGCCATCACACTCGCCAGTAGTGGGAGAAGATACCTGTACCTGACAGCGAAGCCTCTCTCAATACACATAGCAACAGGTGAATAAAAGCCGCGTGTGCGTGTGTTCCTACGAGTTTTTGGCGAAGTGTGAACGTTTTCTCGGATGTGTAGAGTGATAAAACGCTATTTTGTTCGATGCCATTTTATCGAACCTCTCCGCCGCGGTAACGTTCCTGCCAATAAACAATTAGGCCTATTTATCGAGGTTAAACGTTATTTTAAATGCATTAAGGTCGCTTGAATTGGAACAGAATCGTCTTTTAATTAACCGCATTCGAATCGTCGAAATGGTTAGGCATTTATCAAACTTGCGAGGTTAGCGTGAAATAGTTAAAGTCAAATTCAGGTTCTAGTGTATAAATTATAAATTCATTTAAGTAATTAAAATTCTTTAAAGCGAAGACCTTTTGTGCCTCAATTTGATGGCGAATTCTCTACCAGTGCATCATTATATAGGAGCCAACTCGCTAAACTATCAACACTCGTTTTTCTCGAGCTAATCAAAATTGAGAACCAGAGAAAATTTGCAGATTTTTTCACAATTTCAGACTCAGAATGCAAAAGAACACTTTGAACCGGGTTTTTGAAAGAGCTGAAAACCGTCCTATACCTCTTATGGGGACCCCAGCAAGCTATCAACCCGACCCAAACGCGATTATTGGGAAACGTCGTTCGTGTAACATCCTCCTTGACCCGGTTTAAGAAGACGATAATAGTGATCCGAACCCAGAGTTGAGGATTGCACTAATAACACTTCATATTTATGTAGGGTTCACATACAACACCGTAATCGCTCTCAACTCAAAACACGGCAAAATTACAAAACGGTCAAAAGTGTAATACATGCTTAGTTTAATATCTACTTCGATGTCAACTATGATATTTTAAGGAGATTTTCTAATGTTTTAGCGTTTACCAGTTCTACTAATTAGTTTTTGGCCGAGATAGGCAAAGTAACATCAAATATAACTTAGAATAGATAGGAAGACAAAGAGAAATATTGATAAAGATTCTCATAATTAGAACTAATCTATCTTAACCGGGCACAGGCCTGTAGTAGGTGAGCCTCTGAGTGTAAAATCAAGTGACCGCACTCGGACTTTACTTAAGTTCGATTTGGTCATATTTTAACTTTGATTCAGAATTTGTACAGATGGCAATGATAGTTTTGCAATTAAATTTCGTCAAGCATTGTCCATGTGAAATAATAACTCGTTCAAGTTGCAAGTATTCATTTTAATTCTATTAAGTCTAAACTAAGGCTAAGATATCTTTGGTTCTACACTTATTAGCCACAGCAGGCCCTTTAAACTTTTATCATAGTTTATTTGGTCAAACAAAATTTGTCAAAGAAGACTTGGTTAGTGCCAATGAGGATTTATTAAATGCAACTGCGTTACTCAAATTAGTTTTGAACCATAGAAGACTACAAGATGCTAAGCATTTAAAAATCGTTCTGGCTAGAACTGTTCTTCTAATAGCAAGACTAGCCAGGATAATGATAACTGATGATCTTCAAATTTGAATCGAAACTTTTGATGAGGTATCTTACCTTATAATTTTTTTTGGATATTTAACATTCAAGAAAGTTAACCCTCCCTTTACGTATAAAAGCAGAAATTACCACATTGCGAGACTACACGTGATTCAAAAAGCAAAAGACAAAATAACCTAAAACATACGAAATTAAATGCCATAAACACGAACCGTACGCGCATCGAATATTTATGGCATATAATGTTTTATTTATAAAGGTAAATTATAGCCTTGTTAATTAATTAAGAGTTTTTCATTAATACTGATTCGGTCATTCGTAAGTTGGTCTGGAGCCGAAAAAGTGCTACAGAACCTCGTCGCGGCGACGAGCCATGAGCAGAACCTGCACAACGAGACAGACATGTCCGACAATGCAACTTTTTCATTTCATAAACATAAATTTAAGTTTCCTGTTCGGTTGGTATCGTGATGAGAATGAGTCTTGGTGCCGGCTTGCCCTTTCCCACAATAATTCAGTTTAACAGCTCATTGAAGAAATAGGATTTGAGGTAACTATCCCCTAATACGTAGAGATAAATACTTGTGGACGTTATTTCGCTTGATTTTTGAAAATCGAAATTCGTCATGCGTTGTTTACAAGTTCTTTATCTATACATATAAATAAAATTCAAGTGTCTGTTTGTAATGTCAAAATAAGAGCATTTTATTTAATGCATATGAAAGTAATACGGTATAAATAAACAAAAAAACAACTTTTAGAATTTTTGTCTTTCTCTCTGTCTGTTTGGATTGTCTCCGAAACGGCTGGTTCAATTTCGACGGGACTTGGACTGGCTGATGATACTGGGAGTAGCTTAGGCTACTGCCTGAAAAGTATTTATTTTAGAAAAGGATTATAGTAGCGTGTAAAAAACCTCTTAAATTTGCGACTGTAATTCTTATTTATTAGCTAAATTACAGTGAAGTGTCATTATAACATGTTCAAAAGATTTTGTCAAGAAAGAGCAACAAATAGTCACTTCTCACTCTCTCTCTCCTTCTCTCTCCAGTTGCGCGCTCTTAACAGAGTGGTCGTGGTCTCAGGATGAAGGCTGTGATTGGAGTTGCTTGTTCACTGCTTTCTTCACGATGGTCCTCCTGGTTGGTTGCATTACGAATGCTTTCGACAAGTGAGCTTTGTGTGACAGTTTAAATATTAATATACAGCTTGACAAATTCTCACTCTAATAATAATGGTAGGATTTCTCTTGCTACTTTCGACCAGGACACAGTCTATGTACAATTACAATTATTAACTAATTAATTATTAACACGTTAAATTTTCCGGTATATTCGCTTAATTTTAACATATATTACATAATTATTTATTACATTAGTTACTGCGTGGATCGGACCAAATTTATTTTCAAAGCTCAAGGGAGGCCGGATCAACAGGTGACATCAGGACGTCAAAAGCTGAAACGGGACTGAGCCCGTGACCATGAATGCTATGAAGGATACGAACCGTCGGGTGAAAAAATTTAAAAATAATCCGCGATGAAATCCGTAAAATTGTTTAATTTAAGATATAGTAATAGTTTATTTAGCAACTATCTAGACTTTACTCAGAGTCTATTCACATAGCCTAAAATCAAAACTGCCTTTATGAAGGATCCTTCCTCCATAACCGTAAACCTTTTACAAATTCATTGTTTTTTAATAAGAGCCCGCCGTTGACGGCTCATGAATAAATATTGTAATTACGATTCCCTTCGTAGCGCCCAGAGGACGCGGGCTGGAGGAAAAACTAATAATCTGTTAGGAAATCAGAGCGGACCAATTTGGAAAGAGTGCTTCTACCCATTAATCTTTATCCATCTATCAGCTGGAGCGATTTAGAGAAAAAAAAATAAAGAGCAATTCTTCTGAAGGGCCGATGAGTTCAATCACTGCTTCAGTTTTATTAAATTTCATCGTCGTTTTTCATTGGATCTGTCTTAAACGGACGGAGGAAATTTTCAAGCGCTATTCTATGTAATAGTATATTACAGACAGGTAAAGATTGTTACATTGTATCACTGTAAATTTACATAATCAAAGTAATTCGAAAACTACTCATTCACTTTGTAAATTTTTTCAGTAGTATTTATATTAGAAATTCAGGGTAACGTCATTTTTTTTTACAAAAGTGAAAACGCGAGCACCAGCAAGAAACAAACATTCTTATTTCAAATCAAATTTCGATCCTTTTTTTGCCGTAGGGTACTGATATGTACCCCTCAATATGACATGTGTCCGATGAACTTGCCTAAATATTTAGAAATACATCTTAAAATTATGTGAACCGCTCACTTGCCAATATTTCTTTTGAAAAAAAAATCAAATACTTTTAGTAATCGATAATACTGCCATCTTAATCGACATTTATTTAACTAATGCAGTAACCAAATTAAATCCGTGAAATACTCTCCAAGTAAAGGTCTAATATTAGCCTATTTAAGAAAACTCTTATAAATATTGCATTGTTTAGGGTGCAAATTAAACGCGTAATATTTCATCCGACAGCTGTGTGTATCGTTTCAAACAAATGAACGAGGCAATTACCCCAAAGTCAAGTTGGTGAATAAATACCGCCGGCATTACTGTGCGGCGTCACGAAACTTCGTGATAAGTTCGTCTCCGCATGATTGTGAGAGCGGCCACTATGAGTATTGTTGTACTCACTTACTTATTAAATATTAGCGGCCCGTCCCGGCTTCGCAAGAGTGAACATAAGATTTTTTTTATATTTATATAGCCTATGTTACTCAGGGTGAATGTAGCTTTCCAATGGTGAAAGAATATTTGAAATCGGCATAGTAGTTTTTGAGTTTATTCATTACAAATGTACACACACACAAAAGTACAAATCATTCCTCTTTATAATAGTAGTGTAGATAGATGTAGATAAGCAGAATACCGTAAATGCTTTATTTTCTGGTACTATGATAGGTCTATGCTAAACTTGAACACGTATGAAATTACTAAGTCTACAAGCCCTACTTATAGTAAAAAAAGTGCGGATTGGCGTAGTTCACGAATCTTAGAAATATTTTTATTATTTATAAGATAAGCAGGTTTTCTCACGATGTTTTCCTTGACCGTTGAGCAGGTGGTAAATCAGCACTTAAAATTGTAATTAAGAAATGAACAATTTCATTGGTACCGGCACCGGAGTTTGAACTCAGGTTCGCCTCGAGTAAACTGAATTGAAGGCGGCCGCCCGGACACTGAGCTACTACGGCTCTTATAGTGATCTATTCCAATTGTTTATGATTTTCTTTGTTAACGCTTTTTCTTGCGCTGAATAATTAAGGTAGATTTTGCCGGTTAACTTAAACAGCAAACAATGTTTGTAAGTGTTCAATGTGGTTGAACACATCTAACATACGGCTCTTGCTGCATTTGACAAGTTACCACCTTTTACCACCATCTCAGGCAAAGTCTACGTAAAAAAAGGATATTTGGTTTATTAGGTTGACGGTTAGCTGTCACTGCCCGCTTTTTCTTTCTACTCCTTTCCCTTTTCCACCTTAACTCATATTTAACATATTTGACCGAGCGGGCGAAGCGAAACCAGTGCTCAAATTTAAATGAAAATTGGGATATGTATGGGTAATATTATATAGATCCGTAGTAGTTGAGTGT